>PVJO010010625.1:0-63494 GCA_004026905.1 Hystrix cristata
GAAACCATTTGCCCACAGACACTTGCCAACTGGTAGAAAAGTTGGGACATAACTCAAACGGTGGCCGCGTTTTCCTCACCACATCACGAGGAGGAGTGCTGTCATCTACCAGCTAACTCTTGTCTGATTGTCAAGATGCTTGTTATATTTGGTGAATGTTGAGCCTGAAATCGCTGCAACAGTTTATGAAAGCCATAAAGACTATTCGTGTTTGATTTTTCTCTTCTAGAATATAGGGTAATACTTGTAGAATCACTTAAGTGGTTTGTTCATGTTCTGATGTTATGTATTTTCTACTTTTATCTATTTTTCGAAGAAAAATATCTTTTCCTCTCCTTTCTTCCTATTCCTTCCTTTAAGGCCCAATTTAGATCCGTAACCCCACAAAACCATTTCTGTAGACTAAAGCTCGTGGAGGTTTTTTGCCCTGTCTCTATCCCTTTTGAAATGGCGATTTGAACCACATAATTACTACCATATTATGAATGTATCTGATTTCGGAAGGCAGGGGGACACTGGGATCGAATGCAGGGCCTTCACACTGCGCTAAATATGTTTGTATAGTACACTGAAGCTGAGAGAGTTCAGAAGAAAGAACAATTGATCCTGACTTGGGGGAATTAGGTGGCGCTTGAGCTAGGTTTCAAGCTAGGCAGGATTTTTTTTCTGTAAGGCAGAGATAGAAAAATGCCATTCCACACAGAGGGAAGGAACATCATGAACAAAACCCAGCAAGAGTGAAATTGCATATTGTGTTCGGAGAACTAGAAGTCCTGTATGCTTGGAAAATAAGACTGAATAGGTGGTAGGGTGGGGAAGGCAGAAGTTTTTCGATGAAGTTTTCAATGTCGAATGAAGAAGCTCAGCAGGTATTATGTAGACAAGGGCATCACATAAAGGTTTGGATGTGCACTTATCCCAACAATTCATGCTTTAGAATGAACTTGGTTGCAGTGGGGCTAGAAGCAAGGACACCAGGTCTGTTGGGTGTTCAGAAGAGACAAAAAGGCAGGGGAATAAAAAGGAGTAGCCAGGTTTGAGATTCAGGGTAACAGCTGATTGGACAGAGGGCTGAGGTAGAGAGGAGACTCAAACCACAACACCAGGGAGTGAGTGGAGGGCGACGAGGAGGTGGTGATGCTATGAAAGACAAAGAAGAACCAGATGACATTGGCAGAGATACTTGATTTCTAGGGAGACCCGTGATGAGATAAAATGTAACAATACATGGGAGAACCTTGGCCAGTGCTTTGGATAAAGTAGGTGTTTGGTAAATAATTAAATTGAAAAGAGGAAAGAAGAAAGAAGTGGAAGGAGGAGCTTTCCTGTAGGCCCGCTGTGCCACAACAAGGGACATAACTGGGGTTTTAGGAGGTCTGGTGGCATAACTATTATTTTGTGTTGATTGAGGGTATAAAGCAGGGTGGGATACAGGAAGAATGAAGCACTAGTAATTGCTGATGTCGGACAGAGAAGAGGTGTGCTTTGAGTCGTATCTGAAAGAAGAGGGTGAATTTGGTTGGTAAGGAGTCCATACTGGACTACACGCATAGCAGTGGTGAAGGCAGGAAGACAGGAGCACGCAGGCTGCCCACAGAAAGAAGGCCAATGCAGGATATCAGAGGGGGTTTCTTATGTGAGGGAAGTCCTGGGAAGACTAAGAGGGTGACATGGAAGAAGATAGTGCTCACCTTCTGAACAACTATCCTGAAACTATCAGCAGAATCCTGTTTCTTCACAAAAGCCAGCTCAGTTTCTCCTCGTGTATTCCTGACCATTGGGATTATAGCATAACAGTCTTTTTTTTTTTTTGTATTTAGGAACCAAGTCACACTTAAGTTTTTCTGAGAGGCCACTTCAGGATACTTCTCAACCCATTCTTTCGTTGGAAATATTATTCAGTACTTTGCCTCACAAAATGCCTTTTGGTCAGTCTCTTTGTTTCAGTCTTTGATTATTTGGTAAACATTTTAGTTTCATGATTACATGGTATTTAGATGGCAATGCATGAATTGCATTGCTAAAATTGTTTGCCTTCAGTTACATTACATCAGCTTCAGGAATGCCAGAAAGCATAAACAGAGTTTATTTAGTAAACTACCTCAGCTGGAACATGGGTGAGAGAGAAGACGAAAGAACTCGTGGTTGGCACGGTGTCTCATCTTGAGTCAAAATCCTGAAGCTGGGAGACTCTGTAGAAGCTACCTCAGCCACCTTCTTCAGTAGGGTGCCACAGTCCTCTCTCTAAGAGCGCCAAAGGAATGGAGATTCTCAGAATGTGCAGACTGTTAAAAAAAGCAAACTACAGTTGAAAGAAACTTTTAAATTAATTTCTCCTAACCCTGATGATAAACTAGTTATGTTGGCTATAGTAGAAAATGACTCAAACTAGAAGTTACCTAAGAATATTTTTATTTGATCTACAAATCCCATTGTTTGAGATGATGCTTTTTGGTGATGCACATTTTTGTCTGAAGCAAAGCGTCTTAGGTCCTACGTATGTAGTTTATCTTGTGTAGTTTCTGTTACTTATTTTGTCTTTCCTCTTGGATATTGTACTTTCCTCAATATGCATTCCAAGATGTAACAATATTTAGAGCCTTGATATTAAAAACAAGGCAGTCTCTAAAACCATTATAATTCTCTGTAATTTCTGGATCTAATCAGTGTGTTTTTATAAACATCCATATCAACTTTACAAAGGGCCACTGAGACCTAACTGTTCTTTCACAATGTTTTGCTTTATCATTCTTTTTTAAGAATACGTTTAAGGCCTCCTAGATCCCCTTATTTTTCCACTGTTTCTTCTTTATTCAGGGTCCTTATCCACTTGGATGGCTTCAAAAATGGGGGGCCACTGTAGACTTACAATCTAAAACATCGCTTTGATGATTACTTTCTCCCACTTAAAAATGTTCACTGCATTATTTTTTATGTAAAACTTTTGGTTACAAGAGCAAGATAAGGTTTTGTAGAAAATCTGGAAAAGAGGGAAAAACAAGAAGAGAAAACATCACTCAGTGTCCACAGAAAACAAAACACAACCCCATTGTTAATATGTTGACATATTTCCCACAAGTGCTTTTTTCCTGTCTTTGCCTGACCCTTAGAATCTTCAGGTTAGTCTGATTCTAACTTGATATTAAAACCTCATCTCCCTGCCTGTTTCTGGACATCTGTATTGCCCTGTGTAGGGTTCTCCATGTTTCCCCCCACTCAATTAATTTTTTCTGATTACACAAATAATACATGTGTTTGTAAATATTTGAAAAAGTATATATAAGAATAAAGCAAAAATTATCTTTAAAAATCATACTACCCTGAAAAGAGAACTATTGGCATTTTGGGGACTATCCTATCATCATTTGTGCACATACATGTACATAATCACACACACATGATTTCCCACGAGGTCACAGCACCCACGGGGCTCTTGTAGTTGGCTCCCTCCTTTATTTTCCACTTATTTATCTCTTTCCTCCTATTGTGCCAATCTCCCTACTCAGGTTGCTAGTGTTAGCACCTTTATGTGTAGCCTTCCACACACAGAATTAGAAATGATAATGAATAACTGTGGAAATAATAATGAATACTAATAACAAAAGCAGAGAAACTGGAAAAACATAAACTGGGCAGATAAACTAAAAGGTTAATTATATTATACAAATCAATATGAAAAACACTAGGATTCCAGTCATACACTTGGCCAAATTACATTTTTAAAAATTCACAAATATGGATATATCAGGGATTAATGAACTAGAAAAAGTGTCGAACCTCCCTAATAATCAAAGAAATGCGGAATCAACAAAAAAAGATATGAATTTTCAGTCTATTAGAAAATATTTTAAAAATAATACCAAATGTAGTATGATTTATTAAGTGAGTCTTCTCCAATTCTGTAGTACACATCTGTCTGCTCAAAATTTCTTTTTAAATTCACATAGATGTTTCCAGACTGTGTTCTAAGTGATATAGTGGTTTATATTTTTCCACCAACAGCATATGAAAACTCCTCTGCTTCCTGCCAAGGAGCAGGCCTTGAAATTGCAGGAAAGAAGGTGATCTCTTGTCCCTTCGATATCCAAAGCATCGAGGCAAAGCTGGAGCTATCCGAAGATCCTCCCAATAATATATATAAGATACCTCATTAACAGACTATTGTGGTTTACTAGAGTTGGGTTCTGGGGAAGTGTTATTTATAGAAATATGCCCTAGGGCCTGAAGTGTAATTTTATTTTTAGGGTGATTTTTTTTTTTATAACCTGACTTTATTTGGTTAGTGTGGCAGCCAGAAATGCCGCTCTGGCCTTTAATTTGCTCCTTTAAAGTTTCTGTCAAAAGCTCAAAAGGTAAAACACATCACACACAACTTTTAAACATTTAAATTCACCTTGAAAATATCCAGATGGATGGATATCAAGGTTGGAGCCAACTTAGAATTCTTATGAACATTGTTTATATTTTCAAAGCTTTTAAAATAACTGCGTATGTGGCATTAGAACTCTGGAAGCAGGCGGAAGGGTCGTTTTATGATCACCTCCTGAGCTTCGAGGGGAGATGTTTGTCTCACCTCCTCTGTCCTTTCCTCCTCACCGCATGTCTTTCTCCAAGTGCCGGGCTGTCTGATGCTTTTTGTGCTCACCTGGCAGCCTGTATCTGCTCCTGCTTCGTTGGACTTCTCACTTTCTCCCTCCTTGTCCCTCTGTCTCCCTCTCTTCCATTTGTCCCCTCAAAGAGGCCTGGCTTTTGCAGCCACCACTGCAGTGAAAGGGTCTCATTTTTCAGCCAGCTAGCTCACTTTGAGACACAACCCCAAGGTCATTGTCCTGTCTTAGTTATTTCCATCCCTACTTTGTCTATTGATAGGTTTTCTACACAACAGAAACACTTCTTCCAGTCCCCCTTTAATTTTGAAAATTTGATACCATCTGGGGACCTTGAGGTCCCTGAGGGCTGAGACTTCCTTGTACTTTGAGGTAGGCCACAAAGGTTTTGTCGCTGAGAAGACTTCGACTGGCCTATTCTGCGAAAGTTGACACAGTTAGCGTCCCAGAGGTGAGAACCTCTGGATTACAGTGGGGTCCTGGAGATGCGAGAACAGCAGAGGGGAGATTTGGAATGTCATTCATCATCCTTAGTGTCAGGGAAAGTCACGAGTAGGATGCTGGTCCTAACTCCTTAATTCTGAGTTGTCATATTTGTGGATTAGACATAGCCCTAACATTTTGGGGGAGAGAGAGAGAAAGAGAGAGAGAGGGAGGGAGGGAGAGAGAGAATGGTTTCATGTGTTGAACCCATGTAAATGCTGTAGCTCTGTGGTTTATTTTTCACTGAGAACTGCCATTTTTCTTCCTTTTCTAAGAAAATGCTAGTTTCCTAGTCTTTCTGGTGATTGCATCAGCAGTGAAGGGTGTTGTGTAGGGACCTGTTGGTGATAATAAGATCAAACAAAAACCCAATTCAGATGATTTGAACACAAATCATATTGAGTAAAATAGTATTAAGCATGTAATGCTGGTGCGTGGCATTTGAATATCTGCCAAGAAAAGTGCCAAGTGGCTATAGCTTGCTGCAAATATAAGAGATTTTCCTGGTTTGCTGGTTTTGTACTTTTTGCATATGTTTTTATTTGAAAATCTGAAACAAATCTCTGTGATTTGGGGAGGCAAAGTAGCATATAGAGCCAGCATCGATCTGTCTACTTGCTTTTCATTTGCACTGCTTGTTAGTATTCACTTCTGGCTTCAGCACCGAGTCCTAAGCAAGAGTAAGGTAAAAATCCAGGGACAGGTGTATTAACAAAGTTGGCTCTTCTGTATGTTCTTTCTCTGTCATGTTCCTTTCCTGCCGTCTTTTCCCTCCCTTTTCATCCTCATGTAAAAGTAGCACCCTTTGTTTGAAAAAGCTTGAAATTCTGCGTAAGATACCTAGGTCCCAGTTGTGGCTTGTGGCCACTTATTATTGGGAGAGTCACTCTCAAGCTTTGGTTTTCTGTTCTCTGAAATGGGACACCCATCTTCATATGGCTGTTGAAAACATCATAGCTTTCTTCCTCCCCCACCTTCTTTGAGAAACTCAGAATTTTCAAAACAACTAAATGCAGTATTTTTAGAGTTACTCGGAAGTTGTCTCTAATGATAGAAAGTAACTAGAAATGTCATGTTCTACTACCATATTCATTAAAACCAACCTTCCTAGAGCAAAAAAGGAGTCACATCATCGCGCTTCTCATAAAACCTGGTTGCATTTTGATAAAACCTGTGCAAGGACCAGGAAAATCATAGATGAGGTGTTCCTTGGTCCTCGTGATTGAACAGCTCCACCCTGGTACTGCTGTTGAGGTGCCTTTGCCTGGTGTAGCTGGAGGTGTTAGCAAATGTGTCATTAATGTGTCGAGTGGGCTAGAACAAGGGCACATGCCGTGCTATTTGACATTGTGGAGAAAAAGAACTACATCTATTACTATCAAGCACTTCTGTCACTGTGCATGTTGGAAGGACTAGACTAAGGCCAGACCCCTCTCCTGCCAGTATAAAATGTAGAAAGTAAGGGGTTACTACCAAAACTGCACTGCTTCTGAAGAGGGAATCTAGTCATAGTTCAAAGATGAAGACTTAAAAATAGAGATGATTAAAACTGGTGATAAAAAATGCCACACAGAGACTTTGTGGGCTTAGAAAACAGAAGATTGGAGTAAAGTAGTCCAGCCTTCCTCAAGTTGCAGTTTGCTGCAAGCTTTGGAAAGATGTGAAGAAATAACAAATGGACACATGGAGGACAGAAAGTGAGAGCAGGGCTGTGTTTGAGTGTAAGCCCTGATATTCGACATCAGGTGAAATGCAGTAGGGAGGAGGGCAGAAGAAGTTGGAGAGAACAATCAGATCGCAAGTGAGGACAGAGAATGTGGGTTAGAGCCCTGCAAGGAGGAGGTGAGTGCTCAGAGTAGGGCCAAGTTACTACACATGGTCTTAGAGAAGAGAGTGCAGAGAAAATTAGACACCTAAACCACTGTGTGAGGGGCGGGGGAAAAAACTGGAAGGGAAGCAGAAGGTTTATGGGCAAGATAAGCTCATTCATAGTCATATGATTGAGCTAAACTCAGACAACATATTATCTTTTAATCCAGTATCTTTCATTAGCCAGAAGTTCAGTTTCTTTCAATTTCATTCATAAAAGCAATAAAGATTTAAATTAATATAATTGCCCATGAAATTGTGGAGAGAAACTCATTGCTGATTATAATACTACAAATTAAGGAAGTTTCAACAAAATATAGTTAGAAAGTATAATATGGGAATGAAATTTTAAGCCAATCATAAGATAATAAAGACTCGGGGCTAGTTTTACAGTCACTATTTTGCAAAGAATAAAAGATAATTTCCCTTGGGGCTGAAGTCTATATTATCCTCTTCATCAAAACTGTAACCATGGTGCAAGCCAGATGTCTGCCCTCCCAGACCACTGAGACATTTACTTTCCATCACCATGCACCATCTGAATAGTCCAGGCCCTTGCAGCACTTCCCAGTCTCCTCCTCACTGCCTGCAAGTGTGCTTAGGGCTCCTAACTCCTCAGAGGAAAGTGACCTTGATCTCTGCTGCTCTTTTGGTCTGCCAATTTCTCTCCTCCCCGTATTTTCAAGCTTCTTCAAGCCAGATTGTTTCTTTCTTAGTCCATGTCTTGACTCCCTGGTCCTCCTGGCCACCACTATCCACCATTCCAGGGGTCTTCCATATTCAGAGTTCCAATGAAACAGGTCTCCAGAAAGAGAATCATGTGTGAATTTCATCAAATATCCAGAGGCACGTTGTTTGACTTTTCTGCAGCTGTTGAAACCAGGGGAAATGTTGCTCTTTAAATGCTTGACCTTCTTGCTTCTATTTTGCAACCCTAATTCTTCCTCTAACTCCGCTAACCAGCCCGTCTCTGTCCAGCGCACTGGCTTTTCTTTCTTCATGCATTCAGGGAAATTGAGTTATTTGCCCCAGCCCAGGCCTGTGTTATTTCTTCTTATCGTCTTCTTTCAATTCTTTCAACTTTTATGCGGGTCCTTCCAACCCCCCATCTCCAAACTAGACATTTCTCCTGTGCCCAGCCTGTATGTTCAACCTCTGCTGGTCACACCAACTTGGGCAGCCCAGCACCATTTCAAACCAAGCTCTGCCTCTTTCTCCTTCAAACTACCTAGCCTCTCCCCCTGATGTTGCCAGTTTGGGGACCATCTAGTAATGGGGACACCTTATCCTGGTCCCCTTTGTCTTAAGTCATCTTTGGTTCTATCTTTTCACCTTCTTCCCTATCCAAACTTCACATTTCATTTCCCCCATTTGACATTTGTCCTCATGGTGTTTCTACAAGAGAAATTGATAGTCAGTCTATTAAATTCTCACTTCATCTGTATAAGCAGACTTAGGTCAAGTGAACAAAAGTTTACCTTGAACCATCAAAAACATAGTTCTAGCACCTCCATCAGTTCCTAAACCTAAGGCAGTTTACAAACCTGGAACCCCTTGAATAAATGGGGGCTGGTCTCCTTGAAGCTCTTACTATACTACCAAAGATTTATACTGTCACTCTTTCTCCCAGCTTTCACCAAAGAGGTCTAAAGCTTTTCCAGCATGATTATGTGCTGGGAAAAGGGGAGTAATCAGACCTTTTGGGAGTCCTGAACTCAAGACATCATTGTAATTTAGTCAGAACAGTGGTGTATGGGAGTCATGAGATTACTAGAATTTTAGTTCCATTTTTACCTCCATTCCCATAGTATCTGTGCAGGCCAACACACCTGCAGTGGCCTCCTGCACATTATTCCATCCTAAGCATCTCTATAGCACTGACATTCTCTGGCTTAAAACCTCCATGTGCCCACCAGGAAGAAACCACCCTTCCTTGTCCAGATACCCAAAGTTCTCAAATTATCATTCCCCTCTTTCCAATCCTCTTGACTGTAAATCCTCAACCCAGTACTCTGTCTCCCACATTTCCCCAGAATACCATCCCTCCAACATGACTCTCTTGCCCTCTTCTCATCTCTGTCTTCATTCCCACCATTTCCTGTGCCCATATTTCTTTTTGCCTCCCTCCTAGATTTGTGTTGTGCCTGCTTTTAGCACAAATATGTCATGTTCTCTCATAAAATGTTTTTTTCTTTACTTTTGCTTATAAGAGCCAGGGAATGAGAAAACACGTGTGGATGGATTAATTCACCAGCACTGAAGAAGGGAGGGGTCTTTCTCTGGATGGGTCGTTAACAGTCTTCATAAACAAAAGATTGCCTTGTTTATACCTGTTGGTCAGCTTCAGCATTTCTTAAATCTGCTTAAGGTAAAATAGCACTTTGTGTTTCAGAAAATCATATGGGAAGCATAGAAATATGAAATGTTCACTTTGTTTAATGTGCAAGTGTATTCCACAACAGGTGGCCTCTCCACTTCCACAAATAAAACAAAAGTGCTTGGCTCAAACCTATCAGAAGAAGAAGGAATACTGTCCAGGTGGCGGGACCAGGAGCAGATGGGGAATATTTACTTAGTGCTTCATTTCTTCTTGTTAAATATCTGTCCCTCTAATCAAGTACCTTCTCTCAGATGTTAAATAAACTTCTAGTGTCTTTGAATAGATTGTTTTAAAAACAGGTCTATTCCCCTGCCAGTTTCTCCTTTTTCTAATGTCAAGGGCAGAATAACCACACAGTATCCATGGAGCCTGTGCTAGCTCCAGTATTCCAAGTTTCAGACTTTTTGAAATTTCCAGATTTTGCAATCAAAATAAAAATAGCACAGAAGTTAGACTGAAAATATTATAAATCTCGGAGATTTCTTTTCATGTCAAGTAAGGCCGTATCATCCCTGGCAGTCTGTACAGATACAGGGATACCGAAGAGTCAAAGCAGACCTTCCAGGTACCAACTTACCTGGGAGGCTGAGGCAGGCAAGAGGACTGTAGGTTCAACCTGAGGAACTTTGGCAAGACTCTGTGTAAAATAAAATACAGGGGTTGGGGATTTAGCTCAGTGGTAGAGCACTTGCCTAGCAAGTGCAAGGCCCTGAGTTCGATCTCCAACACCCCCCCAAAATACATATATATATATATATATATATATATATATATATATGTGTGTGCTGTGGATGTAACTCAGTGGTGGAACATGCATCTAGTGTGTACACAGCCTGGCCTCAGTCCCTAGTACTGAAGGAAAAAAAGAGAAACCATCCAGGTAAGCTGGCTGACACTTCCTAGCACGCTGCACCAGGAGGTCCAAGGCTCAGTGCTACCTTTGGTGTTTGGGAAACACTGCACCCTCGACTCAGTGCCAGCCCTTGACTATCTTTGGATTCTTCTCTGACTTATGCCTCGTGCCTGTGTCACTGACTTTCTTCCCATTGCTCTGACCACTGGACTTTCATTTCCTTCAGCAAACATTTATGAAGCTTAAGAAGAGAGGACTGAAAGCTCTCTCCTGAGACAACTGTGAATATACATCCTCAGCCTTCACTCCTTCATGCATGTCCTTGACATATCTTTGCAAACTGAATACTTTCCTGTTGCCCTGGTATTGCCCATGGCTGGTACCTTGTGCCGGGTTAGTCCAGACATGGTACCAAGGCTGCGTCTGGCCTTGACGGTGCCGTCCAGGGTGCACAAGGGTTGGGGCAGCTTTGCATGCTGACTGAGCACATCCTCAGTAAGAGACGTGGACACACCATGCAAGTGACCCACACTTCCTCCTCAAAGAGTTTAAACGTTCATGGGGGTCAGACATAGAGATGCACAACTCTGAACAGACGAGCAAGAAGGGAACAGCTTCAAAGGAAGTGAAGATTTCCAGTGAGAGTTGTCAAACCCATGAACTGGGTTACGGAGAAAGCTTGTGGTCTCCTTTTTCCTCGAAATGCTAGCTGTAACAGACACATTGCCCACAGCAGCTCAGAGCTGACTTCTAGGAGGCTCAAGAATGAGCTGGGAGCCTCCTGGCTCTGCTCCACTGGCCCACCGACCTGGACCGTCTAGTGTGCCTTCCAGGGTGGCTGTGTATTCTAGCCTGCAAAAGTAAAATTCGTCATGCCTGAAAAGCGATAAAAGACATTTCTTCTTCTTCTTTTTTTTTTCCCTAAACTCTGTGTTGTCAGATATTCTTGTTGATAGAAGAGCTTGTTTTACATTTTACCTTTTGCAGAATTCAAATGTAGCTTTTGTAAATTTGCCCCTCCCCAGTAGTTGAGTAAATTTATGATACAAGAAAGCCCCAAGTCATAACAAATGTTAACCTTTTTCCTAAAAGATAGTGTGTGCAGTATTGTGTACTAGCCAACATAAGAAGTTAAGCTGTTAAAGATTTTACAGAACTCATCAGCATTGAATGGACACTTTTAGTGATGTCAAAATGTTTTTATTTATTTATTTTAACAAACATACACCAGACACTTACTCTGCCCTGCACTAGGCTTGCCAGTTGCTGAAAGGACAAAGATGCATGAGATGTGGTCTCTGCTTTGCTTTATTAGTACATGTTTGCAGTACATAATGTTTACATTCCTTGTGTGGAGTTGGTACAAGTATATAGCACATCTTAATTCCTTTTTTCATCCCCTGCCCTTCCCTCCTCATTCCGCCCATCTCTTGATCCCCTTTCCATTTGAGAAAAATCATCTTCCTACTTCCTATTATTTAGCTTTTATTTTGCTCTTCATCTATTGTTTGGGTTTCTCATATAAGAGAAACCATGCAATATTTAAGCTTGTATGTCTGATTTATTTCACTTAACGTTATGGTATCAAGGTGCATGCATTTTCCTACAGATGACTCAAGTTTATCCTTCTTTGTGGCAGGATAAACTCCATGGCATATACATAGTATATTTTCTTCATCCATTTATGCATTGATGGACATAGAGGCCACTTCCAAGATTTAGCTATGTGAATTGTGCTGCTATAAACATGAGTATGCATGCGTCACTGTAATATGATGTCTTTAGCTCTTTGGGACAGATAACTGGAAGAGGAATAGCTGGGTCGAATGGAATTTCTAGTTTCTGTTTTTTGAGGAATCTCTATACCGGTTTCCATGGTGGTTGTACTAATTTACATTCCCACCAACAGTGTAGAAGGGTTCCTTTTCCCCCACATCCTCGCCAGCATTTGTTGTTATTTGATTTCTCCATGATGGCCATTCTTTCTGGGGTGAGATGGAATCTCTGAGTTGTTTTAATTTAAATCTCTCTGATGGCCAGTGATGTTGACCATTTCTTCATGTATTTACTGGCCATGTGTACTCCATTTTCTGTGAAATTAGCTCTTCATTCTTTGCCCATTTTTTGTCCATAGCTTGCCCATTTTTTGACTGGGTTGTAAAGAAAAGATTATTCTGGATTATTTGTTGTGAAGGATGGCTTCATAGTAAAATTATAATCATCATTTTGAAATTCAACCTTTTCAGGCTTTGGCTTGAGAACTATTACATTGACCTTGTTTTTCACTTTTATGAAGTATTATTTATGAATATGTGATCTATTCTCATGGTTTATATACAGAAAACAATTTAGAAATGGAGGTCTCACTCTCACCCCATCCCCGTCTACTTAACTCAGCCAAGTCTAATTCACTGCCACTTCCTTCTTTGATTTAGGTAACTATTTTTATTAATTTATTGAGTGTATGTCCAGTATCTCTTCATGCAAAATAAAAATATGTGTATTTTAAAATTTTCCATCTTTTTAACACAAAAAGCAGTATACTCTTTGTCTAGTTCTTCAAATGGCTTGTTAATTCTGCAGTGTATCTTGAGATTTGGCCATGCCACTACATACTTCTTTTTCCTTTCTTCATACTATATTTCCTTGTTCTGGACATGTCATGGAGCATCAGTTATCTGTTACAGCCTATCAAACTATTCTATAACATCATGACTTAAAACAACCAGCATTTTTTAATTAGTTCAAAATTCTATGGGTCACTTATTTGGACTGGGGTCATCTGGGTGGTTTTCCTGCTGGTTTTCCTAGATTTATGCATGTGGGCACAGTCACTGGGGCTAGGTGGTTTCATACAGTCTCACTATCAGCTTGGTGGTAGGCTCTGCCCTCCAGCTGCAATACTGTCTTCCAAGGCTAGCTTGACCCACTTCATGGTGATGAGACCCCAGAAAGAAGAAGTGCTTATGCCTCAGGGTGGGTGTACTGATTAAGCTTTGGCTTGCATCACATTAAGCTTTGGCTTGCATCACATTTACTAATGTCGCTTTGGTAAATGCAGATCACAGGATAAAGCTAGGAGTCAATGTGAGAAAGAGTGTCAAGATGAAAATTCATTGGATGTCATTATGTAACTATGCGCTACACATGGTGTAATTTACCAGCCCTGTTGCTGGACACCTGGTTGTTTCCAGGCTTTTGATATTGCAAATAATGTCCTAATAGATAACCTCTTCTGTAACTCAGTTCATATGCAAGCAGGATAAATTACCAGAAGTGGATTGCTGAGCCAAAGGGCAAATACTTTCTAAATTATCTACTTCGATGGTGCTGTTTCTCTGGTAATTTTAAGCTTGTGTTTTTGTGTCACTTATTTAGGAGTTTTGAAAATGTGAAAAAAGTTCAGATGTGAAATGCATATAAAATGAATTAATTAGAAAGTCATTTTTGAAATAACAAAGAAAATGGAAAGCTAGAAGAGAAATCCAATAACTTTGAATAAAAAAGTGACATGCATATATTATTTGAATAAATACACTTATTGTAACAATGCTTTTCATTTCTTTTATCTTTGCAGCATAGAATTATTTCATTTGCTTAAAATATCTCATTTAGTTCTCAGAATATTTAATGAGTTAAAGGTATAATTGGCTCCAGTTTCTGTGTGTGTGTGTGTGTGTGTGTGTGTGTGTGTGTGTGTGTGTTTAAAAAATTACATGACTTGCTCCAACTAGTAAATTATAGCCAGGATATATATACAGCCCTGTGACAACAAACTTGACCTCTTTCCATGAACCTCGTCTCATTAGTAGGGATTTGTGTTTTATATCTAGCTTAGCTTCATATGATATAAATTTGTTCAACTTGCTAATTGCCACGCTGATATATCTCAATCACATGTGGTATCTTCTCAGGAGGCTATTTTTAAAAAACTTGTAAGTAGTTTATTTCTAATTTCTAAGGACTGGAAAACATCCCTACAGTTTTCTCTTGTTTTGCACATGACCTTGTTGTTGAAGTTGAGAGCTCTGTCTCCTGATCTTAGTCAGCAGTAAATCTTGACAGAGGAATTCTCTTTAAACTCATGTGCTCGCTTTCAGCCTTCAGAAGGAGGAGTTGTTTTTAAATAAAACCTTGTCTTGGCCTTCCTGCAGTGGATGTGGAAAGTAGGTTGTTTTCTTTATTTTAGATTCACACTTAGACATTTTCACAGGGCCTTGGTCATAGCAATGCGGGCCCCACATAGAAACTATCTGCTTCCCTGAAGCGTGATTGATTAGTGAAGCTGGTCTGTTCAAGGGCAGCCTGTTTCCCTGTGCAGGGATGTTGACAAGTCCGACATGCACAGATTTTAAAACAGGTCACCAGTTCCTGGGCTGCAGGCCGTCGGCCAAGATGCTTATTCTTGAGAAGAGAGAAAGGATCCACAGAAGGGAGCAGGAGAAGCTACGGGGATCAGCGATCACCCCATATTATCGAATTCCTGAAACATGGTAGCCCAGGCCAACATGGTCCCTGTTGCATGAGCCCCTGCTGGGTTGGGTGCCAAGAAAACTACGGCTGCGGGAGAGGTATGAAGAGAAGTGAATTTAGGGATGTGCAGATAGAGCCTGTGCAAATAGGCGTGAGCCCCATTTGCCTGAGAATCTCTAAACATCAAAGAGAGGCAGAAACTTAAAGGGAGAAATCTGATACCTAATCAAAGTAGCCTATGATGGAAGTTTGGAAATAGAGCCAAGTGGTGACACTGTAAACAGGATGAGGTACGGATCATGTCTTTGCATGTTTTTCTACTTCATGGCATCTAGCAGAGTGTCTTTTACGGAGTAAAACCTAAGTAAATATTTAGTCATAAAATGTTAGGGCTGAAAGTAATTGTAGAAACTATTCTTTCAGGCCTCACCATTTTGGACGTAAGTAAACTGAGGTGCAGACAGGTTGAGTAAAGGGCCTCAGATTATTTTCCTGAGGCAGAAGCACGTCCTCTAAATCTTAGTAAAGTTAGTTGTCATAAAATTACTTTGTCAATATACTAATGATTTCTATGTGAATGATTGTGCTATGGTTTGGAATGTGCCCCAAAGGCCTGTTTGCTGAAAGCCTGGTTGCCAGCCTGTGGTGCTACTGGGAGATGGCAGAACCTTTAGGAGGCGGCACCCAGTGGAAGGAAGTTAGGTCACTGGAGGTGTGCCCTGGAAGGGGATGTTGGGACCCTGGTGTCTTCCTCTTTCTCTCTGCTTCCTGCCCACATGAGGTGAACAGACCTACTCTTCCACGGGCTCCCACAGTGATGTTCTGCATTGCCTCAGGCCCAAAACAGCAGGGCTGAACAACCACAGACTTAAACCTCTGAAACTGTGAGCCAAAATAAACCTTCCCTCCTTTTAGGCATTTGTCACAGGGTTGGAAAGCTGACACAGAATGAATCGACTTATTTTTCTTTTAATGAAATATAAGCCACTTGTTCAATAAAACCATCTATAATCATTTACTTACTTCATTTATATCTTAACTATGTGCAGTCACCCCAGGTACATCTATTGCAGGTGTCGGGCAAAGGAAAGTTTGTGAAGATGAATTGAGTAGTGTCTTTTGAAAGACTTTCAAGAATCTGAGTTTCAAGACATTTTGGCCACCTTACAGAAAGTCTTAAATGTCACCGTTGGATGAAAACACTGAATTTTTCTTACAGTGATTTCTTATATGCTTAAGGGTGTAGGTAAACTGGTAGGGAAAATTCTGCCTGAGGCCGAGAATGGTTTGTTGTTGTTGTTGTTGGTGGTGGTGTTGTTGTTGTTGCCAGGGATCGAACTCAGGGCCTTGTGCTTGCTAGGCAAGCACTCTACCACTTGAGCCAAATCCCCAGCCCGATAATGGTTTTTAAATATAGTTTAGTCAACCAGGTATCAGTGTAGTTACAGCAGAGAAATTACGAGAAAAGAAGGACCCCACCTCTTGTGACTTTGCTCTATCACTCGGTTAATGCAGGAGGTTCTTCAGCTTGTTCAGCTCACCCTGCTGGATGGAGCTCTGGGGGCAGCCCGCTCCACCACTTCATGCGATGCCCTCCGTGCTCCACTGTCAGTTCAGTCATCTTTGTCTCTTGACTGTCATGCTACCTCGGAGGGCGGAGAAAAACGGATTTCTGAGTCCCTTCAAAGATACACTTGACAGAGTCAGTTGTCCGGAGTAAATTTTGACACCTGACGAAAGGAGGTCTAGAATCTTTCTTTCTTCTACAAGGTATAAGGGGTCAGATAAAACAGTTATTTTTTGCCAGCCACTGAGAACATTTTAGAAGCCCTTTTATCAGTGTCTACAACAGTGCTTAATATTTGGTTTCCTCTATCATAAAGAAAAACCTACAAATAACTAAAAGTAGGGATTCTAATGAAATGTGGGTTCTACTTCATTCTATTTGGTGTGGGAGGCTGTGTAACTCTAACTCTAAGAATACCGGTAGTGGTATCTATCTACATTCTAAGAATTTAGGGAGGTGAGGTTTATGTAAAGTGAAATCACCCCATCATATCTGTGAGGCTTTCTGCAGAACGAAAGTAAAAATAAACCCAAACAAACAAAACAGGAACATGGCTGAAAACAGTAGGTGTGTGCTTTTTGAATCACACTGAAGATCAACTTGCTTGAAATCCTTTTTTGGTTGGTGTGTGCATGTGTTTGTTTTGTTTTGTTTTGTTTGTTGTTAGGGTTTTGGTCCTTACTGCCTTGTTTATCCCATGTGTGGTTGGAAACATAAGGTTTGCTTGATAAAAAGGAGAGAGGAGATGAGATATTCTCCTACCCACACCACAGGTGTAATGAGAAGAACCTAGTTATGGCCTGCCCAAAGTACCATAGTACGTGTGTGTGTGTGTCTGTGTCAGTGTATCCGTGCGTGTCTGTGCATGTGTGTTTGAGTGTCAGTGTGTTTTTGTGTCTGTGTATGTGTGTGCATGTCTGTGTGTGTCTCTGCAGCTCTGTTTGTATGTGCAGGTACAGTACATTCATAGTCATGCTAAACCTTCCTTCAGCATCATGGTCTCTTCTTCCTTAACCTGCAGCTATTTTGCTGTATTAGAAAAACAAACACAGCTACTTTCTTACAAAATGAAGACCACATAACTTGAAAAGCTCAGATGAAATCAACCTTACAATATTAAAAAACACATTTTCCATGGAGAAAATTTCACACAAGACTGAGGAAGACAGACCAATTTAACCTGAGTTTTTTGCCAGTTTTGTTTTTCTTGTCTACCCTTCACTCCAGTTTGCCAATGAAAGAGTGCTTTCTCGGGCTGTACATTTCACCTCCTCACATCAGACTAAAAATTGTTTTCATTTGAGTTTAAAATGGTTAATGAAAAAAAAAAATGGTTGATGACCGGAGAACAACGAGGATGAGAGAGCAAATACTACATATTTTATGAAAGCTTTCTACCCCTTTCTCTCCTTCCTTCCTTCCTCCTTTCCCCCCTTCTCTCCTGCCCTCTTCCTCTCCTTTATTCCTTTCTCTTTGCCCCTGGGATATCGTGATATTTCCCCTGATTTACTAGATGTGAATGTGCAAAAAACCAACTGTAGAAGTGGTTGACACCACCCAACCACTGTCCTCTCGGGAAGCTGCACTGCAGGAACTTCACTGAAAACATGGGATAGTTGGGTGTTCCATTCCATGCTGCATATTTCTGGCAGGGCAAATTGCAGCAGAACATGGTGACAGAAATAGCCACCAAGTAGTGAGTTCTTCCCACACCACAGACAGGTGCTAAACACTTGATTTGCACCGTCTGCGTCCTGCAGACCGCTAGCAGGTAGGAACATTTCCCCCATTTTCAGACAAGGAAACAGGAACACAGAGCAAGTGAATAACGTGTCAAGGGTGGTACAGCTAGGACGTGACGGGATGGGGTGGGGAGTGGTGGCCGGACCCCTCGTGGACTGTGAAGTCCGAGCTCTTGTCATGTCAGCATCCTTACAAGGACCTAAGCGTTCAGGCGCACACTGAAGTCTATCTGGCAACCACACGTCACCAAGCCACAGTGTACCTATTTCAGGAAAACATTATTTTTTTTCTCATCTGTGCATTAAGTCATCCTGTTTTCTGTTCCAAGAAATCAAAACATGTGAAGATAGGTTTGAAGAGTTGTTTTGTTTTGTTTTGTTTTACCACTTCTGGTAGTATGATGATGCAGTTGGGAAGACAGAGTCTCAGTTCTAAAATATTAGCATTTCTGATACATATTCATGGTCCGAAGGAAAGTAAGTCATAATATAGAATTAAGAAATGCAAGAAACATGGGGCATCCGTAGCAGTAATGCTTCCAGGTGCGAGAAAATTCAGGTCCTTCAGTGCCCCCAACCCTCCTGGAAGGCTTTTTAACAAATCAAGTATATTTCTAAATTTGTATGTATTTTTAACTACCAAATAAAAATTGTATCTAAAGGCTTTTGTGTTTTATCCTGTGCGATAAAGGACCGTGTTGTTCTTTCTTGCTGCCTGAGTTAACTAAGCATATTAACTGCAAGCAGTGTTCAGCTCTCATTAATTTTCCATACACTCGGTAGGCTTTGATCTTTTCATTTCAAAGCCAAAAAGGCCGTAGAGAGAGGGAGAGAGAAATGATCACATTGTGTGTCCTCCTCCAGTTTGAGTTGTTCAGCCCAAATGATGCCTTTCAATCAGGAAGTAGATTTGAGTAACCAAGTGACTAAATGACACCACCAAACTTTCCCCTTCCTCCTTCATCAATATGTAATTAGTATTAATTTTTTGCTTGGCTAAATTTCATTTCGGATGAAATGAAATGCGCAGATGAACTTTTTCCATAAACGAACCTTTTAAAGTCTATATTTGAAATATCTTTAAGCCTAAGAGAATAGTTTTTAAACAAGTTGTTCATTGATTTCCTCTGACTTGGCATATTTCTTGAGTGATTTTCCTGAAAGATTCTTTGGTTCACTGAACACAAAAACAAACCAGGTACCGGTCTTGTAGAGGTTACAAGGATAGAAGTGACATAACATTTGTTTTCAAGGAGTTCAAGTCTATTAGAGGAAATAAGGCAACATCTTGCTAAATAGCCATAAGGTAAAGTAGAAAACTGTCCAGTACTATATAATTTTAATAATGATTACTACATACCTCAAAGCTGGTTAAATTACAGTTTTATTGAATGCTAATGAACTCTTACTCCTAATCTGCACAGAATTTTTTTAAATCCTTTACTTTGTCTGGGTTATAATTATGGTGACCACATTTTCCATACCAAAAGTTAAGATACATGGTCTGACAAAGGATTCTTGTGCCACTTCTAGGTGTGAGACCACCCATAGTTACATTTTTTAAAGCAGTCCTTTTTAGGCAGGCCCTGTAAAAAAATAGAGCTTCATTAAATAGGCATGTCTTTAGACTTTTCATTAAAAGCCTATAATACGAACAGTATTTTATTTTGTATCTGAGTCAACATGTTATATCCTAAAGCACTATTTTACAGCCTAAGGGTATGTGTTAGCCTATTCATAAAAACATACTGCTGCATAGAGTCATAATACCCACCTTTATCCAGGTGGAATAAAAAGGTCCCAAATGGTCTACTCTAGGTCTTTAATTTTCCTTTTGAAGATAAAGCTCCTTATTTCACTTTCAAGGTTCAAGGTTTTTGAACCTTGCAAATGATTACCATTGAGGCATGCCAGATGTGAGCAATTGTGAGCAGTTGTTCTTGAAATGAGGGGGAAGCAGTGACTTTTTCTTCTCTATTTTCTCCCCCTACTATCATCTGTGGCTTCTACATATGTCATTTTTCAGACCATCAAGGCCGTAGGGATGGATACTGGCCAGGGCTGCCATAGTCCAGGGAGGGCCTCTTGAACTGAGAGGACCTTCAAGATAAAATAGGCCAGTGTTGATAATTTACAGATGATGAAACCAACGCATGCTTGAGCAGGGATTAAATGACTTACCCAAAGCACTGTGGCTTGTCAGTGGAAGAGCCAGCTCCTGATCCCAAGTTTCTGACTGGCCTGGGCTTCTGTTCCCTAGCTGTGATATTTTCTTCTGTTCTGGAGTCATGCTGGTTAATTCCCAACTACTCTGATGTTGGCTACAACCCCTCGGTATGATGATATGCTTCTAGAAGCACAGATTTAATGACTAGACCATCCTGCTATCATGGAAAATAAGTTGAAAAGCTTGGAGAGGTGATCCCAACTGCTGATGACTCCTCAGGGGAGGTGACTTCGGAGGCCCCGGGGCTTCCCAGGGTGCTCTCAGCTTGCCTGAAGTCGAGATCAAGGGAAACTATAGGTACAGTAGTTCCTGCTGCCTTGGGGACCGTTGACCTCCTTCTGATGCAGGAGTCTTTGGGACCATTAGTGCTTTATTTAAGATTGAAGTATCACTCTATATAGTTGACCCATGGCTGTCTTTAATAGATGGTTTTATTACACTGCTTACCTAAATGTACTTTAGAATGCATCTCTTCTATTCAAACAGCAGATAATGCACCTAAGTGACCTTCAAATTCAACTTCCCATTCATTCATTCCAACTGTAACTTCCCATTAATTCATTCATTCAGCAACTATTGGGTGTCTTTTACATCCTAGGGACTTTTCCTGGTGCTGAAGATACTGTAGTGAAGAACAGACAAAAGTTCTAGCCGTTTTGTGGTATGTAGGCCATTGATAGTATTAATAAATATACAAAAAAATAAAAAGATAAAAACTCTTAGCTTGTCAAAAATTACCATGAAAACAGAGCTAAAGAAAAAGGAACTCATATTTATTGAATGCCTGTGACTTTGTCATGTGCTGTGTTGGGTTTATCTCATTGAATCATCACAACCTTTTTACAGATGAATGTGATCATCTCTTTTTCTAGAGATGAAGAAACAAGATTTTAAGAATGGAATATATCTTGCTCATCATCATACCAGAAAGGAAATAAGTCTTTTAAGATCTAATACATCAGTCTCTTTAATACCATTCTAGACATATTTGATGTATGGTCCACCATACTATGATGAAAAGTAAGTGGAAGAATCATAGGACCCATGTGTTTGCCAAAGTTAATAATGTACATTAAAGGGGCTGGGGATTTAGCTCAGTGATTAGAGTGCTTGCCTTGCAAGCACAAGGGCCTGAGTTCGATCCCTGACACCACACACAAAAAAAATAATAATGTACATTAAAAAATGTCATATCATGGATGGACAGACAAAGAAAATGTGATGTGTACATACAACCTTGGAATATTATTCAACGTTAAAAAGTAGAAAATCCTGCCATATACCACAACGTGAAAGAACCTTGAAGACATTATGCTGAGTTAAATAAGCCAGTCACAGGACAGAAACTACATGATTCCACCTATATGAGGTATCTGTAATACACTCTTAGAAGTAAGATAGAATGATGTTTTCAGGGACGAGAGGTGGGGGAAATGGGAGCTTGCTGTTCAACGGATATAAAGTTCCAGATATGCAGGATGAGTAAGTTCCAGAGATCTATGGTACAATATTGTGCCTGTAGTTATCAGTAGTGTATCGTGTACTTAAAACTTTAAGAGAGTACACTGCGTGTTAATTGTTCTTTCCATGTACACCAAAAAGTAATTTCACCGAATTCATTTGAAATGTAGTTACTGAGTCTGTGTTTCCCTTACCATTGATATAGATTTACCTGAATTTCTGAGTAGCACTAATCACTGTGGTAACCTCTATTTTATAACAAGTGTCTCCCTTGGAATACCTCACTCTAGATTGGCTATTGCATGACCGTAATAGCATGTGCTTCTCAGATAACATAGGACCTCTCGTCTGGCTCAGAATTTAGTGGTCAACTTTGCTAAATATAGCTGGCTGATGCCTGGGTATAACATTCATCATGGGGCACTAGGGGGTTTTCCTCTTCGTATGAAACAAGTGTGGCTGCAGAGTTAATTATCCTCATTTCTTTGAAAAGCATTAAGAATTTCAGAGATCATTCTCTGTATTGTTATCCCTCAGATTAGTACACACAGGAAAAGTGTGGAATCTGGCTGTGCTTGACGCCTCAAATCCTTTTGTGTTTCTAAAACACAGAGAGCAGACTGGAGCAGGCTTCTGTGACAGTGAGAGGCCAGGTTGAGTCTGAGTGCCGGCGTGGGGCCAAAGAAAGAGGCGTTTTGCTGAGTTAGGTCTTTTCCAAAGAGTGCTGATGTAATGCTCTGTGCTGCAGCCATGATGTCACAGTGGCGATGACATTTCTGAAACACAGCTGCCATGGGCACGTCCCAGAGCCTGGCTCGCTGACTGAGAGGGACCAGGAGATGCACCTGCCCCTCAGCCACCCCTTCTACTCACTCTCTTTGGTCACCTTTTGAGTCTGGGGTCTTTGCAGACCAGTTGTATGTGATTGTCCTATTTGCTTTAATACCCTTCAAACATCCCGTTATCTTTAGAATAAAATCCAAACTCTTTTGTCTCTTTCAGAAGTCTTACATAGCCTGACCTGCCACACTTCTCATCTGTTATCATGTGCCCACTCAGCCATTGCTCTTTTGGGCCACTGGGGCTGAATTCTAGATCCTCCAGGGCATCAGCTTGCTCCTTTGTCGGAGACTCCCAAGACTTGTGACCTCGGCCTGCATTACCCTCTTTCCCAGGGTTGGCTCCTTCTTGCCTCTCGACTCTCAACTTAGACAAAACTTCATCAGAGCAGCTCCCCAACCCTGACCACCCAGCTATACCATTCCTATTTCCCTACTTTAATTCTCTGAGCATTCTCATATTGTACAGTCACTGAGTCACTGTTTCTTTATTCTTTCACTGCCTTGAAAGCAAGGGTCACGCTAGCCTCGCTCTCTGCAAGGCCTTAACAGCTAGACAAGTACCAAACACATGGTAGTTCAGTGACAGGGAGAAAGCACTCAAGTTGTAGATAATTTAAATGTCACAGGTATAATGTAGATTGTTTTTTAATAATGCAAAAGAAATTATGATCAGACTATTTTTTAAAGTCCACATTTCATCTCAGCATATCTAACTACTTCTCATTAGTCAGAGATTGACTAGTCACGTGCAATGGCTGGTCCTAAGGAGATCCTGGTGCACTCCTCGCTTTGCGAATCCCTTGGCCTGCAGTCTTATGCACTGGCGCCTATTTTAGGGTCTCCATGTAATGCATCAGAAACCTTCAGGTCTTATCCTGAATTCCAAGACTGGCTTGACTTTTGCAGTAAGCAGCTGCTCATGAGCAATGATACCCGCAGTGAATAATTGCACCCCAAACCCACCCCATATACTTAGAGTTGGATGCATTTCATGCATGCAAGAAACACTTTTTTTATTTGAAGAGGTTAGTGACACTACTGAGTAGAGATGACATGAATATAGATGACCTGTTCTTGAATGTACTGAAACTTCATAAGAATTTTTCTGGCTAGAAAGTGGAATTCAGTTGATGATAGGCCTGTTGTAGACAGATCAAGGGGATTTATAGTTACTAAAATAAAGAGTTCTAAATGTGGTTTCTCTTGGGAGGGCATCCCCATGGTTTCTGGGGCTTGGGAACCACCTCCTAGAACTTGGTCTTCTAAGAGGAAGAAGGGAGAATCCCTTTATCTTGTAGAGGTGGGGTGGGGTGGGGGCAATTGTGTTCTTGCTCTCTGGTAAGTGCTGACTTAAATCACACAATGCAGTTAATATCTAACTTCTGATCCTTTACAGAATATGCCTTCTTTTTGGGGGACCTAACTTAGTTAATTTCACGGAAGGTGTATATTGAGTTTCAAAAACCTGCCTTCCAAAAACTTTTAAAAGATTTTTTAAATAAATGAGCAGCTGCTACTATATAAGCAAATCATACAAAATATATTGTGGTCTAAAATCATTTAGTTGAGCTTTGCGTTCTAAACCAGTTACTTATTTGCTGTAATCTCAGTGATGTAACTGCTAATTTGGAAATTAATTTTAAGGGTGGATTTAACAGTCTTATATTGGATTCTTTTGGTGGGAGAGGGGTGGGAAATAGCTCTTTTTCACATTTTTTCCCAAGAGGGGTCATTGATTCCTATGCTCACTGTGACAGCAAGAGTGAAGTGAAGCATAAGAACTTACATGGGCAGATTAGGGTTGAGTAATATGGTAAATCCCAGTTTATCTCAAGTACAGTAAATCTCTAGCTAGAAGAGTGAGGTATTCTGGTGAATTCAACATTCTGTTTAATGTAGAGCTATCCGGTAAACCACTTCTCTGTGACCAATTTTTATACAATTCAAACACAGAAAAATGTACTTTCACACTGAACTATGCTGAACACATGTTTATCTTTTCAGTGATAGAGAAGATCTTTGATGATTTCACCAAGCCTTGGGGGCATCAGGAAGAACATCAGTTATCTCAGACATGACCGTTAATAGGAGCTGGAGGCTGATAATAGATTGCCTGTTACCTCTGAGTGAAAGCAGCACTTCACTGGGTGTGGCAAGAGTGTAGTGGTTGGGACACCAAGACTTTCTTTCCCAGGTCTGTCTCATCAGGCAATCTGTGAGGCTGCTCAAAAACACATCAACTCTAATAGGAGATAATGTGTGTATCTGGGCTGAGCCGAACACATGGAGGAATGTTCAGCAACCAGGATCAACTTTAATATGTTTATCTGTGCTTAGTTTGATTTAATTTTGCTTTTTTCTTGGAATGGGGGCTTGGCTCCTTGATCAGAAGAACCTGATATCCCTAATGGAGGACAGGCAGAAACTTTTGTACCTTTAATGTTGTTTATATTTTTAAATTGAGCATCTGTAGAGGATAACAGTGAGGAACTATCATTAGTTAAGGGTAAATGTCAAAGGGAAAATATATAAATCAGTTATTATCGTGACTTCAGAGTGTACCCTCTCCACTGAGACACATCTGGAAAGTTAGGGAAAAAAAGCAAATATTTAAAAAGTGTAGGGTTTTTTTTCTCCCTACACTGTTAACGAGAGGGTAAATTCTTGTACATTTTTGGACGACAGTCTAACCTTAATTTTGGAAATGCTAAGTTCACTTATCTTTGACTCAGTAATTTTATATCCAAGGTTTTTCTTACACATGTGTAAGGATGTCTGCTGTAGCATTATTTATTTTGTTTTTGCAGCAAAAACAAAAACTGGGGGGGATAAAAGAAATATCTCTATGAGAGATTGGTTAAATTGGTAAAGTGATATTATGAAATGAATGCAACTATTAGAAAATATATACACATGCCCACACATACATATAAACATGAATTCAGAAAGATGTCCAAGATCTATTTGAGAGTGACAAAGTTGAAATCTATATGGATTATGTGATCTCAATGTTGAGATAAAAAATCAGATATGCATGTATATGCACAGTGTATTCTGAAAGGACATAATATACTGTTTAGTTAATACTGTTTAGTTAATTTAATAAATATGAATATTACAAATTAAAAAAGTTATATAAACGTATTACTTGTAGTGAAATGTACATGATCAAATTAAGTTGCGCTCTCACATTTGTTAAATATTTTCTAGTTTACATTCTCATTTCCTTATTCCAGTGTTTACTCCTATTACCACATAACTAAACTCAGTCCAGCTTAGAACTCTTCCTAATCTTAAACTGATGCTTGTTCAGGTTTCCCACCAGCGTTGAAGACAGTGGTGATTGCAGTAGTCACTACTCAATGAACCTCTGCCATATGCTGAACAATTGTGCTCAGACTTTCCCTAAATCTCACAAATTCTGAAAGATGATGAGGAAACACAGACCCTGCTGTATTCCATAACCGCCTGAGTGTGCAGCTAGACTCGTCAGAGCTAGCTCTCAAACTGGGCCTGACCCCTCCAGATGTGGTACTTATGAATCACTTTCTTAAGGAGTCTGCTTTGCAGTTAAAACAGATAAATTCTTTTTTTTAAAATCAAGAACAGGTATTGGTACATTGTATATATATTGATCACATTCATCTTGGTTATTTTGTACCTGCACATTTTGGTTCCCCCCCTTCCCCACCCCTCCCTTCCACTCCCCTACCCTTCCCTATTTACAGCAGATTTATTTACATTTTTCCATTTTTTCCCTTTGCCCTTTCTTTCCTTTTTCCCTTCCTTCTTTTCCCCCTTCTCCCTTTCTAGTTCTCCTCTCTTTTGAATATTATCTTTCTTTTACATAATGTCTATTATACCTCTTTGTCCTTATTTATACTTATGGTTTCTCATATCAGAGAAACAATTTGATGTGTACTCATGAGAGTCTGATTTATTTCACTTAAGAGTATGTTCTCAAGGTACACCCATTTACCTACAAATGTCTCTAGTTATCCTTTTTATGGCAGAGTAGTACTCCACTGTGTAGAAAAACCACATCTTCTTTAGCCATTCCTTAGTTGTTGGGCATTTGGGTCGTTTCCAGGGCTTAGCTATTACAAACTGTGTTGCTATGAACATGGTTGTGCATATATCGCTGTGGTATGATGTTTTCTATTCTTCTGGGAAGATACCAAGCAGAGGAATACCTGAGTCAAACAGAACCTCTAGTTGTAGTTTTTTTGAGGAATCTCCACACTGATTTCCACAGTGGTTGGACCAGTCTACATTCCCACCAACAGTGGAGGAGGGTCTCTTTTTTCCCTGCAGCCCCGCCAGCACTTGTTGTGGATTGATTTCTTGATAATAGCTATTCTTTCTGGAGTGAGATGGAATCTTAGTGTTGTTTTGATTTGCATCTCTCAAATGACCAATGATGTTGAACACTTTTTCATATATTTATTTGCCGTTTTTATTTCTCCACCTGAGAAATGTTTATTCATTTCAGATGCCCATTTTTGGATTGTGTCTTTAAATTTGGGGGGTTTGATTTTTTTTGAGTTCTTTATATATTCTAGATGCTAGACCTTTGTCGGAGGGATAGCTGGCAAAAATTTTTTCCCTGTCTGTGAGTTTTTGCCCCGCTCTATTGGTGATTCTTTTGCTGTGCAAAAAGTCTTTTGGTAGCATATGGTACCAAGCACTGATTCTTTGCATTATTTCCCATGCAGTCTGGATTCTGTTCATAATTTTTTTTCCTACCCCTATGTCTTCGATAGTTCTTCCTATTCTGTTCTCCATTAGATTTAGTGTTTCTGTTTTAATGTTTAGATCTCTGACCCACTTCGATTTTAGTTTAATACATGGTGAGAGACATGTACCTCGTTTAAGTTTTTGGCATGTCACAAGCCAGCTTTTCCAGCACCATTTGTTAAAGAGGCTATCTTTCTTCCAGCACGGGTGTTTGACTCTTTTGTTAAAGCTGAGGTATTTGACTGTGTTTGGAGTTGTTTCTGCATCTTCTAATCTGTTCCATTGGTCCTTGAGTCTGTCTTTTTGCCAATACCATGCTGTTTTTATCACAGTAGCTTTATAGTATAATTTCAGGTCAGGGATTGTGATGACTCTGCCTTGCCCCTGTTGCCCAGGATTTGAAACAGATAATTTCAAAAAGAAAATCTAACAGAAAACATGCCTGGGATTATTTGCTATTATTACTGCCTTCTAGCATTTTCCATTCATTATTGTTCTTAATTCTACTGTGCTTCACATTTGCCTGAACTTTGATCACATCCCTAAAAACTTTATGGAAACTTCCCAGGCTTGGCTTGTGCTGTTATTTCCGTACTGTGAACACCAGCCCTGTTTAGAGGGGCCAGGTGGAGGATACCATCTGAAAACTGGCCCAGCTTTCAGGGTGGACCTAACTCAGGTGAGAACACCATACCATTGTTTATTTTCATCAGATAAAGAATAAAGAAAAATAAAAAAGCAAAATCTGATTTTGAAATGAGTCAAGTAATGTAATTTTTATTAGTTGTACTAATTCTAGACTTGACCTGGTTTTGATTTGAGAGATGACTACAGTTCATAGGATACATACACGCAGGGTTGCCATGTAGCACTTACAGTAACAATAATAAGAAGGTCCTGACAAGCCCCTGTCTCCTTTCTGCTGTGCTGATATCCTTCATCCATCATTTTATTCAGTTTTCACTGAGACATGGTCTCTGAGATTGTTCCAGTATTCTCAACCCACTAGGTTAAAAAGGGTGGATATAGGTGAATATGCCCACAAAACAGAACTACAACTCAGTCTGGGGGAAAGGTTTCTTTAGAAAAAATAATAACTAAACTGAGTCTTGAAAGAGAAATGATAAAGGTGTCCAGTTATCTTAGAAGACAGAACAGCATGTGCAGCAGCCAGACAGAGAGGAGAACATAGTACATCTGCACGGCTGTGAGGTTCCAGCTGTCTTTCTTTTTTGCATGAAGATATTGACTACAGATTGGTTACTTGATCTCGCTAATGGCTCCTTGTACCATTGTTCCCATTGAGGGAGCAAAAATATTTATAGATTAAATGACTTTGTTCCTAAACACTCCCCCAGTGCCATTAATGACACTGCGGGTATTTTATGATTTCGTTTTTTTATCTCCCATGTCTGCTCTTATGTGCCCTATCTTCCTAAATTCACACTGACAAACATACCTGGGCAAGATGAAAACTTTAGAGGACTCAAGTAGAATGAAATGATAAATGCCTATTGTTTAAAGGGAACGTTGGTGTAATATCCTTTTTGGAAAAACAGGGAAATGCTTAAGGCTAGAGTTTCTGTTTTCAATAATGAAGAGAGATATTATTATGAGAGGACAAAAGAAGACAGAATGCCCCTGCCATGGGCTGAGAAGTTGGCTATTTTTATTTGTCACTGACAGAAACCTCAAATGACAACCCTTCACTCCTCTTTATGTATCCTAAAGCATTCTACTGAATCTTAGGTTGCCTTAATTCCTGAGAATATACATGCTCAATTTTCCAGTTTATGTGCCCATAGTTTGAGAACCCATTTTTACTCCAGTTGGTCAAGGGAATCAAGGGAACTTTTCTTTAGAGTTCTTTGCCTTACTCTATTTCTTCATCTAAATTTATTTTTTTAACCTATAAAAACTGAAAAGGTGAAGACTAAACCTAGAAATTCACATGTTCCAAAGCACATACCAGTCTGAAAAAAGAAAAGCAATGTGTTGGACTTTGGAGAGTAAAATAACACGTCTATTCTGGTTCAATGTCAGCCATAAGTGGAATTATAAAGAAAGGATGAAAAATAATCTATAGTTAATATTCAAAGGACTAGGGATTTAGCTCAAGCAGTAGAGTACTTGCATAGCAAGCTCAAGGTCCTGAGTTCAATTCCCAGCACTAAAAAACAAAAAAACAAAATATTCAAGAACATGAATGGTTTTATACACACACACACACACACACACACACACAGAGCTGATCTTTTGTCAGCATACTTCTACTAATTATAAATTAAAGGCAGTCAGAAAACCTATAGATTCAAAAGCTAGTTGAAAACTGAGAATCCTGTAGTAAATATTAAGTGGTGCAGGGTACATTAGTCACATGTGTATAATAAAGACAATAAATCTCCATAAGTATAGCTATGATGAAATGTGTATAAGGCACTTTGAACTCCACAGAAGTAAGCAAAGTATAAATAGACAGCATGCTCAGGCACAGAGAAAAATCAAGTGCTATTTTAGCACTTGGGCTAGTGATAATTTATTGTTCAGGCTCTTCATTTGAGTCAGTGTTTATATGGTGCTCTATATTAACTAAGACAAAAATAGTCTGTGCACATCACAGTCCGGGATAGATTACTGAGTAATCAGCAGAAACTGCATCAAATAACCACTCCCTAACAAGCAAAAGATTTATAATATTTAAAATATTCATCCCAAAAATCCAAGCTGTTTTGACAATTTTGCCTGTTAATCAGTATATGAGGTGTGGCATATGTAATGGAAAAAGTAAAGTGGTTTACATTCCAAACTCAAGGCCCAAATTGCCTAGGTTCAAATTCCAGCTCTCTTTCTAGCTGAGTTGACCTTGGGCAAGTTACTTAACCGCTCCATGCCCTGTTTTCCTCATCAATAAATGCAGTCGCTGATAGCACCTACATCATAGAGGTGTAATGAAGCTGAAATTAATCGATACCATAACGCATTTAGAACAGTGCCCAAAACGTTCACTACCTAGACTTTGCCACGGACCAGAAAAGGAACTTAACCTTCTTGGTCTTTGACTTCTTCATGAAATGCCAAGAATAATAAACACCACACAGGATGACTATGAGTATCAAATGAGGTGTTTAATGGGAGTCAGCTCCTGAGAGATGAACTGTCCTTTGTGGGTGAACAAGTCAGATCTTCAAGCCTGCCAGAATTAAGTTCAGCTCCCAGACGATGATGAGCTCAGTAAGTAATGCCACCCTCAGAAGCCTCTTTGCTTTAGTCTTCCCCTAGTGACTTTCAGGAAATTACTGAAAGTCTCCCAGGGCTATTTCTTTAATTCTACCCTTCTTCTCAAATGAATTCTATACAGTCAGACACAACTGCAGTCTCCAAGGGTCTAGATGCCTAAGCATGGCTCTCATGGCTCCAGGAGCAGGGACACATAGACTCTTGGTGACACCACCAACCTCACAGCTGTCAATTGACCAGGTGACTCTTTCAGCCATGCCAGATTCTGGTATATACAGACTGAAAGTCAAAAGGTGAACCAGAAAGAATTATGAGAGCTACTGTTTTCTGAGAACACGGGCTTTGGTTGGGGAGATGATATCTACATGAAATAGTCAAACATATTCCATGTCACGAACTAAAATATAACAGTTGATAAAGGGGTGAACACATCACTGGTAACAGCAGAAGTTCAGACTGGACTGTATGCGCTTACCTCCCCCAGCCACACTCTCCCTGGGCAGATGTGCTCCAGAGGTAGCCTGGGAGCACCAAATCTGAACAGAGGCAGTCAGAAGACCTGGTTGGCACTAAGATAATGTTGCATAGTTATTACTAAGATTGCCTCAGTTCAGTGGCCCCCCCAGGCTCTTTTTCGGTGGCAAAGGCCAGTGTTTTCCCCTCCAGCTCACTGGTAATAGCTGGCAAGTATCTGTTCTGATTGGCATACCCACCCGCTGAATGCATTTGTTCAGGCTGCAGTCAAACCTTACAGACTTGGGATCTACTCTGCTTCTTTAGGACGCCTCTTTCTTTTCTCTTCTGACCATTATATGTCTGTGCCTGTGTGGTCCTGGAGACGGCGGGTGTCTGAGGGGGCAGGCCCAGTGCAGGCTGCTTTCCAGTGGAGTGGAGTGTTGGTGCTTTGTGCAAGCTGCCTTCAAAAGAAGCTCAAAGTAGGGCAAAAAGAGAGGAGCACAGTTATTCTTGCTAAAATAAATTACAATGCTTAATGTACACAAGAGATAGGAAAAAGAAGAAAGCAAAGGCATTCTCTCTGGGCCAGTGTTTACTACTGAGACTGCATGCTTACAGATGTCCATACACAGCTCTCAGTACATTTGTTCAAGCCCCTCTCCCACATTGCGTAAAGAGGGCAATGTCATGATTTCCCTTTCTTCTGCATTCCTACCACACATGTAGTGATCCAAATGCCACCCCTGTCTTCTGTCACCTCTTTCAGGGTTGGTTTACTTCTTGGTTTCTTTGAAACGTCTCTGGTTTCGAGGTTGCTTCAGCCCTGTGAGCTACCCATGGGCACAGCTGAGCTGGTGGCCAAGCACAAGGCCCCATCTGCAGCTGTCTCTCAGGAGGAACAGCTGTCCTGATCCTAGCAAGTGAGTGAGGCCTGTGTCCCTAACCAGCTCCATGCTCCCCACCCAACCTTTCAGTAATGGCCCAGCTAATAGGAAGCATCCTGCTATCTGGGACGCCCTGCCCTGGATGCCTGCTCCTACAATGGGCTCATATTCTTCACCGGGGGCTATGGCAGGGCAGAAGCACCACAACTCCCTGTATTTTTCTTCCTTGCTGCTGGCCCACAGACAAAGGCGAGGACTTATCCAAGAGGGATCATCTCCTGCCTTCATTGGTGGCTTGCCCTCAGGGGGTGCCGTTATCCCTTCTGGATTCTCATCTGCCAGCTGATCAGGCTTTGTTTTGTTAACCTTCTGCAGCATTTCCATGACCATGGCAAGTAGTCGGTCTAAATCCACCCTCACAGTGACACGCACTTGCTCATTTATGCAGTAGCAGAGATTCATCATTGACCCACACGTGCCAGGCACTGTGCTAAGGGCTCCAAACAATGCTGTGGCCTCAAACATCCCAGAAACATCCATATATTCCAGTATGCCTGTTTCCATATGTTTCAGTAAGCCTGCTTTCCTCCCGGTGGCTGTAATCTGTATTACACAAGAAATCCTTTTGCAATGAGTTGTTCTTGTCTTCAGGCAAATGCCCCAGGTAGGGATATGAGGTTGTATTACAGTCTGCAATGCTTGCTTAAGAAGATTGGGGTAAAGCAGAGCTCTGTGCAGAATTTCTTTCCTGCTCAGGGTATGGGCGTTTGTGTGTAGTAAAACTGGGGAGCTAGTTTGCAGAATGAGCCAATGAAGCTAGGTTTATAGTCTGGTTTATGGCCTGCACCTCACTGGGAGAATGGCATTTGCACCGTCACTCCTTGTTTCAGGCTGTTCTGATGCAAGATGGCTGTAGTAGTTGCCCTTTCCTACAGCCCAACTGCGGACATCCCTGGTACCATGGGAGCAGCATGCATTTCCCCAGAGTCCCTTGGCACAGGCCAGCCAAGACACACTTTGCCTATCAGGTGTAGAGATTTCTCCTCACCCCTTACAGTCAGCCAGTGATAGCCAGGTATGTTTTCATTGTGGAGCTGATGTGGCTGGGTTGTCACTGGCATTGCCTGGTACTTTTTCATGGTGTCCTGTTTACACCAGTGGGCAAGTGGTCAGCTACCTCTTCAAATTGAGTATGTCCAGGTGAATCTCCTGCTTCTAAAGGCTGTGACTAATAGATGTCATTAAGCCATGGCTCTTGACCTTAGGTAGATGCACTGGAGTATTGAAAAATCCTGATCTTCAGGCCTTAGCCCAAATCAGTTTGCTGTACTCCCTGGAGATATGACCCAGATTTCTCCAAGTGATTTTGTTTTGTTACCAAGATTAAGAGTAACTACTCTAAAGGGAAGGAGAAAAGGTAAAGGCAAAGCAAGATCAGAAGAAATGAATGGATCCAGGAAGAAGAGAAGAGACCAGGGGCTGCCCATGTGTGGTGGAGTGACATGTTGCCACCAGCAGGTGCCCAGTGCTCCCCAGCACAAGGGTCGTGTTTGCCCAGCCCCTCACGCTGGACCCAGATGTGAGGAATCCAGACAGCCCTGGAAGGTGACGACAGGATTCTCATTGTAGAGTCTGCATGCATCTGGTTTTCCTGTCACACCAACTACTTCCTAGCTGGAGATTTCTGAACTCAGAATTTACTGGAACCTTTCTGAGCTTCTGGTTTCTCATCAACAAAATGGGAGTGTCATGTGGATTTGATAGAACAGTGGTGAAGTGGTTGCATGCCAGATGTTCTACAAATGGAAACCTTAATTGTAATAAGCATTAGAAGAACTTTACATCTCTATTCCAATCAAATTGTACCCACTCTCTCATCAGTCACTTCTCCGCCCTGTTCTGAAAAGCTGTGGTTCTGAAATGTTGTTGTAGAGCGCTAATAAAAAACACAGAGCCCTGGGCTCATGGAAGGGCCCAGCATCTGTTCTTCTCCCAAGCTCCACAGGTGATTCTGAGACCACCCCCCAAACCCTGAGAGCCTCTTTGCAGGTAAGGACCTGCAGGCATCCAGTGGTGGTGGGATGGCAAGCAGTGGCAGGTGGAGAAGCTCCACCAGTTAACCGGAACTGTGTGCTTTTCACCTCCTAATTTCTCTTTCTAGTGACTTCCGTGAACTCCCGTCCCACCTCAGCAAAAGGCAAAGAGGGGTCTGTGGGGAAGCTTGGGGCCAGCAGCCACACAGCAGGATAATTTTAGCAAGGTTCCACCTTTCATTTACAAGTCAAAAAACTGAGATGAGCTCTAAAACTGGCACCCTCCAAATTAGTAACCTCCCCAAACAAAGCGAGAACTTTTGCATTTGCGATTGTAGGGGCAAAAATGAGTTGTCTCTCTCCCTTTCTGTACTTGACTTCTCCGAAGCCTTTTCATTTAGATCCCCAGTTTTCAACTCTGAGAGAGCATAGTAAAGCACAGCACCTTCTCAGTGTTCCTATTTAGTTTTAAAGGCATGAAAAGCCCCTTGGATCACAATGAATGAAAGGGTCTGCAAACTGACATGTTTCCACTGGGCGTTGTGAGAATGTTGGTCCGCAGGAGCCCACAGGCCCCTGGGTGGGATTTACTGCTTATTGTTTCTGTTGTAACTATAATAGGAAAAAAGATGTGTCTGCTCGTATGAGCCACTACTGTAGGAGACCTGTTCCAAAGGTCTGGGAGCTGAGAGTCAGGGAACCCCAACTCTAGCGGGGTTGGAGGGGTGTTGATTGGAGACCGACCTACCCTACAGTGTGGCCTCAGTCCCCACTGCTGCTCCCAGGCAGGAGTTCTCGCCGAGGGCAGCAGCTCAGCTGCCTGGCAGCGAATCATTCTCGTTGCCGTGGTGGGCCTGGGAAAGTGGAAAACGCCATGGAGACTAAGCCTGGGGTGGGGTGTTTGGACTGCCCGAGCCGCCGCCTCCTCTCTCCAGGGGGATAAATGCTGCCTGAGAAGCCCCCATAGAGCAAGGGAGCTGAAGCCCTTTATTTTCCATTTCATACAGGGGGAGGGAGATTCCTGCCGCAATCTTTGCTGAAGAACAAGAATTCCTAGCAACACCAAGGACTTCTGCTCGATTACAGGGTTTTAATCTCTCCCCTGTTCTTTGCTGTTTGACTAGGCTAGTGGTGTTAGCTTGAGAAAAGCAACTGTGCCAAATGAAATTTATTTTCCTAGTACTAAAACTAATTTTTCATAACCCGTTTAGAGTTTGTAAAATATCCACTAAGAATCTTTGACAGGTTTGGAAAGGGGAAAAGAAAGCAGGAATGTTGCAAAACTGTAAGAGAAGAGTTTTTTTGATCATGTCAAAAATTTTGCTTGATAGCATAAATGGCCATACGCTTAAGCGGTTACCCTGACATAGTTCATGAATGAAGCGGTATATAGTAAACATTCATCACAACACCATTTTGTTGTATGTCAAAATACAGAAATCTCATTCATGGAAAAAACAGATAAATAAATGATAAATCATAGACTAAAGGCACTTGCAACTGTGATGACACTTGACATCTAACGGATCTCGTGCCACATTCCATTCTAAGCACCGTCTGTATCAGCTTACTGCATCTTCACTAGGGCTCCAGCCTACAAGCTGGCAGTATGATCATCCCCACCTCAGAAACAGGGAAGAGCTGACTTGGCAAGACTGTCTTCATCGGTGTGAGTGTCCACTCAAAGGGCACCAGCGGTTCATGTTGAGACTGGGTAAGGACTTGGCCCTTGCTGAGAGGTGCTCACTCCCTAAGGTGGAGCCGGCGGCCTGCACCTCCTTGCTTACCTCCCACACTCCACCCTGTGGCTCTCTGGGAACCACCCCTGTGGTCACTCTCCTTTTCTTTGTTTTTACAAATGGCACCAGGAGAAAGCATGCAAAGGGGTTCCTGTATATCACAGATACAGTGTCAAAGATTTATAGCCAGATAAGAAACCCACAGGGGGAACCTGGGGCTGCCCTTTTGCAAGATGGAGTGTTCTGCGGGTCTGAGAATCTGGCAGTGCTGCCAAACCGCCGCAGCTTTTTTACAGCTTGTTACAAACTCTCTCATCTTTTCTGCCCCTCCCTTGAAACTCCTATGTCTTTTCTTTTACCCAGACTCAAGCGACTTTACTGGAGCGACTCCACCTGACTGATCCTCAGGAAGTGCTCAGAGCTGGGAGGACCATTCATTCCTGCTCTCCTTGGCAGAACCTTTGTGTGTGAAGGGCAGGAAAGTAGGCAAAAACAGCCAGTAGCACCCATGCTGAGCTTCAGGAAGTCTGTGCTTAGGTTCCCAAGCAGACTCAAGAATGGAAGCAGAGAACAAGCCAGAATATCCTTACTGCTCTATTTGATGATTATTTTTAAGTCGTAGCTTGGTGCTTTCCCATTAATTTTAATTGATTCAAGTCCCATGACTTTTGTGATCCCCAAATCCTCCATAAATTCTCAACAACTGGCATCTTTCCCCCCTAGAACCCTTTTCCTTTCCCTGCCTGGGAACCTGCCCTTTAAATTTGACATGGCTGGGATTTTAATCGCTCCTCAAAGGCACACTGACAATTTCATAACAAAGCAGGGAGGTTGGGGATGGGGGGGTGTTTCCCGCTGTGATTGAGGGAGCAACTGTTCTCTGTTTGTCCCCTGGGGCCAGCTTTTGGCACCAAGCTGGGGAGACCTCGAACTTGGTGTTGCAACACCCATCAGACCCAGTGAGTCTGGGGCCCTCGAAGGTAAACTGCAGCTGTTCGGATAAAATTCTAAAAACATCTTGTTTGGGAGATTCTCAGCACTAGTTTTATAGTTGGTCTTCCTGGCAGAGAAACCAGGAAGCTTTACTTTCCCAAGATCTCAGGCAGGTAATTGTTTTCCCAAACTGTACTTTAATCTGATGGAAATGTACATTCTTTGCCCTGAGAACCTTCGCCCACTTGTACAAACCATTTGTATCCGCCTCGTGCAATGGAATCACCATCGCAGAACGTCCTGCCCTCCCCCTAGACACAGTTCCATCTCTGGTTATAATTTAGGGCCGTTTTCATTTGTAAACAACAGTTATGGGCCTTTGAGTCTCTTGGCATCTTGCAGTACTTTCCTGTTAGTGGCCGGCCATCACCCAGGTGGTGGGTGATCTTCTGAGGATGAGAATTGGCAAAGTCCCCTGCTCAGTGCCATTTTCAAGCATAAACTGTGACTACGTGGTAGTTTCTGCCATAACCAACACTTATGTGACCCCGATCTCTAATTGATTTATCATGTGACCTCTTTGTAGGGTTCGCCACTCATGCCTGGAGCCGCAGAGGCCTTGATTCAGTTCCCTGAGCTGCCAGTAGGAGTGTGCACTTACGGAGGTGGCTGATTCCCGAATGGTCTTTCTAGGTGTGTGTGGCACACACGGGCTGACGTGTTATGCTGTTCCTGGAAAGAGGAGGGTGGCTTAATTCACCACTGTCTCTTCCTGGAGACAGGGACTTTGTGCAAGAGGGAGCACATATGCAGCTCTTTGTGTAGTAAATGAAATGAATCTGCGGATAGCTTGGATGTTTCAGACGGGATGCGATGTCTCTGCCTACTCTGGCCCCTCTGACAGTCCCCAGTCACTTACTTCTTACCCAGGGTTCCAGGCTCTGTTTTTCCTAATGGTCACTAGAAGTGTAAAAGACACAACATTTGAAGGAAAAAGTCTAAGTCAGCCTTCTCCAACCATTTTGGCACAAGGGACCAGTTTCATGGAAGACAGTTTTCCACAGACAGGTTGGGGTGGGAATGGGAGGGTGAGGAGATGGCTGTGGGATGATTTTAATGCATTACATTTATTGTGCATTTTATTTCTATTGTTACTACATTAGATTCTCATAAGGAGTACACCACGTAGACCCTGGCGTGCATGGTTCACGGTAAGGAGACCCCTCCTATGAGAGTCTAATGCCCCACTAATCTGATGAGAGGCAGAGCTCAGGCGGTAATGCGATCAGTGGGTTGTGGCTGTGAATACGGATGAAGCTGTCATAGCTTGCCCACCACTCACCTTCTGCTGTGAGGCCTGGTTCCTAACAACCTGTAGATGAGTACGTGTCAGTGACCCAAGGCTCGGGGGCCCCTGGCCTGACTCACTTGGCTTTGTTATATCTCAGTTAACATCGATCTGTTCAACTTTGTGCTAGATTCCCGGTCACTGGAGAAAAAGCAATCCATTTAAAACATGGGCCGAGACCGTAGTCCCAGGCAGTCCTTAACCAGCCTAGTGAAGGGTACTGTTTTGGCTGTGGTTTGACTGTGTGCCCCAGAGGTTTATGTGCTGAAGCTCGGATCTTAGTGTGGCTGTGTGGAGATAGTGGAACCTTTAAAAGGTAGGTCCTAGTGGAAGGCAATTAGGTACCAAGGGCAGTGCCCTGGAAGGGATTAGTGGTGGTCTCAGAAGGGAGTTAGTTCTCACAACAGTACGTTGTTATAAAAAGAGCAAGACTGGCCTCTCCCTGGTGTCTTGTTTTCTCTCTTGCCATGTGGTCTCTTTTACCACATGGCAAGAGAGACCCTTACCAGGGGCCAGACTGAAAAGCAACCAGATGTTGGGCTTTGAGAGCCTAAAATCCATGGACGAAATAAATAGCTTTTCTTTAAAAAGTCACCAGCTTCAGAAAGTTCATCACAGCAGCTGAAAACAGTCATGCAGAGGTAGGATGACATGCGGTATCCAGATGCACACCTGCCTCCCAGGCAAGTGTGGATTTGGCTAACACCGAAAGCTCATAGTGGATATCCAGGGAACTAAAAGGAGAACCTCTAGCATATTATCATGTAGGTGACTTGTCCCTTTAATCAGGGGTTTTGTTTTTTTTTTTTTTTTTTGTTTGTTTTTGGTTTTTTTTTTTTTGTGGTGCCGGGGATCGAACTCAGGCCCTTGTGCTTACAAGGCAAGCACTCTAATCACTGAGCTAAATCCCCAGCCAGAGGTTTTGTTTTTTAAGTGTTCTTTGTGCCATTCTTCATTATATAGAGAGGCATCTTGACCGAGTTTAATTATGTGAAATATGCAGAAGTATGGCTAAATATTTAACCCTTCCCTGCTCTTAGGAAAGATATATTTGGTGTATTCTGCCAGAGGAGCCCCAGTAATTGATTAAAGACTGAGTATTATCATCCTGGCCTACTTATTCACACACCTACACCTCGTTCTCTTGTTCACTCAGTTATTCATCTACTCATTTATTATTTCATTTTCTCATCTAGTCACTCACTCATCAATCAACAAACATTTTCCAAACAACCACTGATGATGTATTGAATACTAAGCCAGGCAGATAAAGGTCTCATCTTGGGCCAGCATCATGGAGGCTTTAGGACCTGGTTTCCAGGCTCCCGGCCACCTGCATGAGCCTCCCACAAGGCCCACTTCCCACCCAGTGGTTCTCTCATGTCAGAAGATGTAAAGAGAGGATGAAAGACACACCAGTTTCTCAGGGCTGGTCTCATCATTATAGAGGATATTGAATAGTCTGCAAATGATCTTATTTCAAGGGCTAACGCTCATTTTCATACTGCCACTGCTCCCTGTCCTAATAAAGTTTTAGCCTGTCATGGACCATGCAGAGTGCTGACCGGGCACAGTGAATGGCTCACTGGGGAAAGTACACAACCAAGAAACAGTGGCAGGAACTTGAGCTGAGGTCATTTCTTAGATTTACCTTTGCTTGGAAATGCCATCCATAGTTTCCATCTACCTTCCCCTCATCCTACATCCAATTTCATTTCGTTGTCTTGAGCCAAACTGCTGTTGTGACTGCCTCCCAAGTCTCAAGTGCTGTAGAAAGCTTGACATAGTGGTCACCTGTTCCCAGGCTCCTGGGACTCTTTTTTTTTTTTGGTGGTGCCGGGGATCGAACTCAGGCCCTTGTGCTTGCAAGGCAAGCACTCTAATCACTGAGCTAAATCCCCAGCCCCGCTCCTGGGACTCTTAACAGGGTATCTAAGTAAATAATTTCCTGAGTAGTTCTAATAGCTCTGCTGTCTGATGTGGCAGGGGCTCCAAGTCTCCCTGAGAACATTTTTGGACCAGTGTACTAGGAGAAAGAGAGAACAGTGGTCAGATAATCTGTACTTGACTCTCCCCTCTACCTTGACTCTTATCTCTACCTTACCAGATGATTGGTCCAGGCTACCTGTTAACTTTCTTGCGCCTGTGTTTCCTCACCTCTGGATTCCTCCTGTATTGATCAGCTTTCCTATTGCTCAGGCAAATTACCTGACACTGCAATTTAAAGGAGAAGAGGTTTATTTTTGTCTCATGATTTCAGAGGCTTCAATCCGTGGTTGACTGACTCCAGTGCAGAAACATCGCGTCAGAAGGGTGTGGCACAGCAAAGATTCTTATTCATGGCAGCCAGGAAGCAGAACAGGGGAACAGTGCCAGTGAGAGATAGACCCTCCAAAGGCACGCCCCCAGGACCCCACATCCAGCCGGGGCCCACTTCTTAACAGTAGGTTCAACTAAGACCATCAGTGGACTAGTCCACTGAATATAGTTCTCCCATGATCCCATCACTTTTCAGGATCTTCTTAATAAAGTCAAGCTCATGGCACACCTCCTTATGCCCATTTGTAAAACACTAAAAATAAGGACCTCACAGGAACTAACCTGAGCTAGAATTCATCTGGGTGGGTTGCCTCAGCAGAGATCTGCCAGTTGTTTACTGAAGTCCAATCTGTCGGTCTGGGGGAACTCCATGTTGACTGTTAAATATTCTTAATATGACTCTGGGAAATAATATCTGTGAACAAGTTTGTAAGCAGTGCGAACAAACTTTAGCTAATTTGACCATAGCATTTGGGTAGTTACCACTTAGAGATCTAACTTAAAGTGTGTTTTCTATATACTTTTTTTCATCAACTGAAAGGTCTTCAAATTTCTCTGTATCGTTTGATACTTAACACAGATGAAATACTACAAAACGTTTTCCAGTGGGGTTTTTTTGTGTGGGTAATGACTTGGTTCTCTGAAGTCCCAGGGAATGCACTGTATCTGAGCCTTGGAAAGTGAATGAAGGGCCATTCATGTTAGCCTTGTGAAGGAAGATAGTATTTAAGGAAGGTGACTTTTTACAAAATATGGCAGACTTCAACAAAGTGTCAAGACAGATAACCCTTGATTTTGATTTGTGAGTCAATATGATGTCTTAGGTGAAAGTGACATTCAATGTTTTTAAAAGGGAGTGTATTCTATGGTTCTTAATGAAAGTCATTGTTTGAGGGGAGATAACAAAGATGCACTTACATTAAGGGAGATCCATAGAACCTCTTTAGGCTAATTTTAGTGAAAAATGATGTTCCATTCTTTTTAAAATCCACTTCCTCCATCCATTTTCTGTACTCTGCTCCAGGTCTGATGACTATAACTTTTTATTCATGTTGGAGCTCAGTAAAGAAAGATATTACTTGGTAACTTTAGCCGAGGATGTGATTGATTACCAGGAAACCCATGCACCAGAAAAAGAAAGTAGGAAGATAAAAACAAAAAGTAACCCAAGTGTCTTAGTTACTTTTCTTGTTGCTGAGACAAAATACCCGACACCCACAGTTAAAGGAGGAAAGGTTTATCTAGCTCACAGTTTCTAGAGGTTTTAAGTCCATAATCGACTGGATCCAGGCAGGGTGGCATTGCAGTTGGAAGAAGGCAGCAAGGCAAGCAAGGGACAGTAACAGCTTCTTTCTGCCCCTATGTCTTATCCAGGCTGCCAGGATTAGGGCGGTGCCAAACCAATCAGTGGGTTGATTTAGTAATCATATGCCCTTAATCCCAGCATCACACATTCTAGATTCAGCCACCTCCGAAAAGGCCACACTTATGACCCCATGAGGCTTTGGGGGCACATCTAGGCACAAATCATAACACCCAACCATTCATGCATGCATACATCTGTGCATACTGATACACCTACTAAAACTTCTAAGTTCCAATTTTGTTTCTCAGCATGCAATGTTTTAGTCTCGACTGAGTCCATAAGCATTTAATGAACCAACTGATAATTTAGAAAATAGATAATCTGGGTTCTAGAATGAACTATGCTACAAATTGACATACTACTCAGTTATCTTTTCTAGAATTCATTTTATTGTCTGGAAAATGGAGATCAAAATGGGTACTTATTTCATTAAGTTTTTAAGAATGACATGTATATATACATATATATGCATGTGTGTATATATGTTCATATATATATAAACGTTTAATAGATATGTGTGTTATCCTTTGAGAATTAAAACTCTGTACCTTCTCACCAGAGAAATCCACAAACACAACAAAGTAAGCCTAATAATGAAGGGGTACTTATGGATCCCCCAGAACCGTAGACCGCCTAATAAACTGTTCTATTGTCCAACTAGGAAAACTCTTTCTATATTTTTCTCACTTAAGAGGAAATTGCAAGTCAAATTTGATTATAGTCAGTATTCTATAATAAATATTTCTTTATGATCACCATTCTCTAAGACTTCTACACTCAGTCATGTCAAGAATATGCCAAATGATAAAATAGTTCATAGTAACAGACTTTGGTTTATCATAACAGGAAAAATTTGTTATATAATCATACACTAGCTTACTTATAAGCTTAACTCCAAATGAGGAATAATTTGGGCAGAGATGTATTTTTTTCATTCAATTTGTTTTTCCACATCTATTTAGAGCAACCAAAATAGGAAAACTACTACAGGCCCCAAAATTCACTTCCTCTATCTGTTTTCTGTACTCTGCTCCAGGTCTGATGACTATAACTTTTTAAACATGTCATTTATTTTTATTTTAGTTTAAATGTTCCTTCAGAAACATTGGGGGAAAACATTTTTAGCTCAACTAAGAAAACAAACATGTTTAAACAAATAACATCCAAAATGTTCAGGTAGAGTTGATGTTTTTGGTGTGTGTGTATTTTAACAGTGAGTCCAGGGAAGTATACATTGAAAACATAATTTTTCATATCTTAGATGTTCCAAGTTCTTTCTAGAATAAAACAGAGACTAATTTATCACAACTTTTGTATTAGAACTAAACTTTGCATTGTTTTGAAAGAGTCTTTCAAGCTAGGCAATATGATACCTTTTTTCTTTAGTTTTTAATCACTGTTTATAAGCATCCTGTGCACAGCCAGTGGAAGTACAGGTAACGGTGCTAGGGAAGAAAAAGAGCACCTAGAAAGGAAACGAATGCTGAGTCAATACTCACTAGTGCACCCTAAACATGGACTTTTCTGCCCTCATGACCTCACAGAGTGTGTTCAGATTTTTCAGGTATAATTGGTAGTTTAAAATTCATTATTCCCCATTTTGATCCCTACTCTCAGGGCATGATCCCTGACTCCTCAGAGGTCAAAGGTGGAAAGATCATTACATTTTGATTAAAAAGCAAGCTCTGTCTTACCGGTTCTTCAGACTAAATAGTTCCCTGATCTTTAGTGTTGTCATTGTTCTTGCTCAATAAACAGATAATTGAGGAATGGTACTCATGAATGAGTAGATAATATTCATTTATTGAATGAAGGAATGGATGGATGGATGCACGCACTAGTTACCTGGTGAAGTGCTCTATCCATGTTTAGAAATTGTTCGTTGGAATTGCATTCATTCACTGGACTTTTAATTCACTAAGACCTTGGTAAGCCCAACATATGCTGCATTATGAGAGTCAGTGAGAATAAACTGTACCTTGTGTATGTTAACCCAGCTATAGACCAGAGTAGAAATTTCTATCCTGTGAAATATGTTATTTTGCCTCTTATGACACAAGCATGTTTATCACACAGAGTTGACTCACTTTCTACCAAAAGGCTTCAGTATCAATTTACTCATTGCATTGCATGACTATTTTTGTGAGTGCACTTAGCTAGACTCTTACAAGAATAAATGTTATCAATTGGATGGTTATTGTCAATCACATCCTTTCTCATCTCAGGCTTATAAGTGCTTTGCACTTGCAAGCCTATTGAATCTTGCTGAGCCTCTAGTTGCTAAGCATTTTCATTACACTTTATCTTAATTTATCAGAATCTCTTAACCTCTCTACCTCCAGAAATGAATTAGGCTCATTCACACTATGCTCGTAGTAGAATTTCAGGGTAGACACTATGAAATGTATCAGCAGGCTATTTAAATCCTTTCATTTCCTAGAAGGGTAAAAGGTCAGATCTTAGAAGTCAAGGTTTTAGATTTTTTAATCCATTAAGCTGGCACAGGGACTGAAACTTGGAGAGTATACGGTAAACTCTGACCATTGTCCGATGATGAATGCACATCACACATGGCTTGTGGACACTTAGGCAAAGCATGATTTTTAGATACATACAAAGAAGTTCACTTTGAATTCAGTTTTGAAGAAAACACTAATTATAACCCTAAGAAAATCCCATAGAAGCTCTGTTCATAGTATTAGACTAACATTATTTCAAAAATAGATCACTCTTTTCCTAGTCTTCTTGAAAAAAGTCTCCTTATGATGAATACCTATCGAAAGGGTTTCCTTCTCTCCGATTCTGAGTCTGTGGCTGAAGGCATCTGGTAGTCTAATTGTCCGTACCGGTGTCAGCCAACTGCAAACAGCAGCACCTGTGAGACTTCCATCTTGGTGAGCTCAGTGAATATCCATGACTAGCCTGGTTGATTTAGTGACCCCTCTTTACACACTGTCACTTGCACCTGCCTGTGTCTCCTGATGTGCAAAATAGAAGTACAGGTTGAGTAGCTCTTATTGGAAATTCTTGGGGTCAGAAGTGTTACAGATTTCAGATATTTTTGGATTAGAATGTTTACATGTAATTGTGTAATTAGACACAATTAAATGTCTTGGAGCTAGGACACATGTCTAAACATGAAATTCATTTATGTTTCATATGCAACTTGTACACACAGCCTGCAGGTAATTTTATGCAACATGTTTAGTGCTTCTGCATTGATTATGACCTGTCGCATGAGGTCAGATGTGGAATGCCACTTGTGGTGTCCTGTTGGTGCTCCAGAATTTTAAAAACCTGGAGCATTTCAGGTTTTCAACTTTCACATTAGGGATGCTCAATCTGTACTACTGAGTGAAGGTTTTAAAGATAGCGAATAGCCACAAGATTAAAAGACTCAATTATGAAGAGATGTGAGGGAAAACGTATAGAAGGATGATGAAATGGGAGAAGAATCCTAAAATGGGACTTAGCTTACTGGTCATATATCGGAATATGATTCTCCATCCCACAGTGTCAGTGGAGGTTCTGTCTGACCTGGTGCTTGGCCTTTTCTCCCTGAATGTTAGAGAAGAGAGGGAGAGAGTAAGATGCCATGTGGTATTGCAGAACTTTGGAAGCATTAAATCAAGGTCATACAAAACATTTCAAAGTAAAAACAGGACCCAGATACCCAGTCATTAATTGCTAACTTTGAATGCTTACTACATGCTAGATACTGTTCTACTCTTTGCTATATTATTATATTCCTTTTAAATTCAAGTTACGAAGGCTGCCTCATTTGCCTGGTGTTGACAAGTTCAATGATTTATTCATGCATTATTACTAACATAACATACTCGTAGGTGCCAGCTACTGTTTTAAGCATGTTACATGTAGAACTCATTTAATCCTCACAAGAACATAATAAGGTACATACTATTGTTATCCCATTTTATAGAGGAGGAAACTGAGGCACAAAATTGTTTAGCAACTTGCCCAAGACCACACAGTAGTAAGTGGCCAAGTGAAGATGGACTTCATGTTTGTGCTCTTAGTTGCCTTGTAAGGTCTCCTCTCATATCATGATTACATGGTTACAATCATAATATGGCCGTTACTTATGTTAGTCTGCTTGCTAAAATGACAAAGAGTGTATTGAAGAACATAAATGAATTGTCTCTGTTCTTCTTAAAAGATAAAAATCTTAAATAACATTACATTACCTTGATATGGTTATTGGTATGTACTCCTTAAGGAAAAGTGAAGGGAAAAGTCTATTTTATCTGCATTTAATTTAGAAAACAAGGCAGATTGCTTCTGATAGTCCAGAGGAAGGCTTCCAAGGAATCACTGTATGCCTGGGAAGCCCCATTTAGGCACTAAGAATCAGGGCCTGGAGTTCCTCTAGGAGAGGAAGTCAGAGCCTCGGAGTCAGGCCTATCCATTCAGTGCTGTTAGGCCAGTAAGCAACATTTATCCAAGACAGTTAAGACCCAAGATAGAGACTAATGCACGGAGCCTGCTTATTATGTAGGACTTGGTAGTTGCTGTTCAGCTGCTCAGAATGGCTAGCCCCTTCGTCTTGCATTCCAGCACAGAAAATGCAATGACCATGGACACCCCAGATGTCCTTTCTGTGTACACCCCAGATGACCTTTCCTCCTCCCACACTGCAAAGAGTGCTTAAAAAGCTCAGCACACCAGTAGGACTTGATACTTAACAGAAGATAAGAAAAGTTTTGGAAATTTATGCTACAGAGGCTAAATTTACCAATAAATGTAGTCCACATCTTCCTCCAGTTGGAAACATATCAGAAGCTTTAGGGCATTAGAACATGCATGCTACAGAACAGAATTCTGAGTTCAAGAATCTCACTGCGCAAAAAAAAAAAAAAGAATCTCATTGTTTTTTGGCTGTTGGTGTCAGCTATGAGTGATTATAAACCTGGTGTGGCTTCGTGCAGAGTTGGTAGTCTCTTGGAGTGCTGTAGCCACTGGCAACAGTGACCTCTGTGACCATGGAAATGTGCCCTCAGGGGCTTGTGGCCTGGGAAGTCAGGTCCAGTATTGAAGGAATAGCAGATGCCCATGGTCAGGGGGTCTTCTGGGTTCTTGGCAGTGGAGGAAATGAGGATGTATGGGAACCCTTGAAAAGTCCTCTGATGGGCCCCTCTGCCTTAGGCAGGACCACCCAGACACCCAGCCAGATGAGAACAGTCCAGTTTTTGAAGGGCCTCAAGAGAGGGCATTATAACCCCTCTTTATCAGCTTTTACCTTGGCAAAATAATTTTTGGTAGCCATACACTTTCCCAGTAGCAAAAAGAGAAATCTGTCTTGGCAAAGTTATTTTTCAATGTTTTAGATAGCTAGATGATGGCTGGAGAGAGAGGGAAGTGGATGGATGAATAAATGATAGAAGGAGGAACACAGTGAGAATAGGTGGCTGTGAAAGACAGCTAAACCCTTCACAGTGAGGCATATTTATTATAGAATTATATGCCAGAGGAGGCCTATAAAACCCATTCAAAACAGACACCACCTTTCATCATACTCCTTTTGCATTTTCCACATTCCTCCAATGTAGCACCTTATCATGTTGCAACATTAGAATTTGTTAGCTGTTGGTCTCTGGCTGGAGTGCCAATTCTGTAAGGCAGAGATTATATCTTATTCTGTTCTGTCTCAGCCCCTAGCCTACTGCCAGGCACTTGGTAAGTACTGCATGGAAAGGAGAATAGAAGACAAGAAGGAGGAAGGGTGGTAGGTTAACCAGTATGATCAACAAACTCATATAAGATGACAGTGTCCTTTTTCAGGAGTACATCATTCCTAATGCCTTAATCTTAAATGTTTTCATACCAAACCTGAGCTATCTGCATAGCTCACTTCCTCGTGGCAAACTATCACATTTGAAGCCAAAATGGTTAATCTGCCTAGTGTTGGAGGAATTTGTTAACACCCCCATTTAATACCATTCTAAGGAACACCTATTCATTATAATACTGTTTGTCTCTGAAACAATCTCCAAAAAACACTGTATTCCATTAGGGTTCATTGTTAATGTGTGTACATTTTCCATGAGCTGAGTGTTACCGTGTGGTCCCCACCCAATGCAATAAACTGTAGGGTTTACTGACACTGACATTAGTGTATCTTACGCCAGCATTCTCATGTCAGGACATGCATTATTACCCCTCCAGTAACCCTGGACATTTATTTCCTCTGGAATGACTCCCTTTCTGCTTCCCCAAATCCAAATCCTCCCATCTTTCAAGGCCGAATCCCTGCTCAGTCAAGTTTTTCCTCTCCCGCAGCACATCCCTCTTTTCCCTTGCTGCTGTCTCAACTTTCTTCTTAGCACCTCCTGGTGTCCCTCTTTTCTCTGTTAACCATATATATCTTTCTCGTGCCTTACACAGGGCAGTGTATAAAGCCCTAAGTATTTACCAGGCCTGCAGTCCCTTCCCAGGAAGAGCCAGCACCAGCTCCTCATGCTGAGGACCAGGCTTGGTGTCCTGTGGCCTGCAATCCTGACCATAACCAAGATGGGGACTTGCTCTGGGGTAGATAGCACAGCTCTACCTGTTCGGGGCATATTATTTTTGACAATAGCTGTCTGGCTTAGTTGGATCCTCCCTGGGTATTGTATCTGTTTTTAGCATTGTCATATAACTTGTTTTCTACTTGGACATTCCCCTAAACTTATTATTTTTCTCTCCTCCTAGTGATCCTAAGGACATCGAGGACAGAGTTTGCCTAATCTTTGTGCCACCTTCATATCGGGGCCATTAGCATTTAGTAAATGTTTATTGCACAAGAGAAGGTAAAATACTGTCTTAGTTACTTTTCTCTCATCGCTGAGACAAAATACCTGACACCCAAAGTTAAGGGAGGAAAGGTTTATTTAGCTCACAGTTTGCAGAGGTCTCAGTCCAAGGCGGGGTGGCATGGCAGACAGGCAGAAGGCAGTAAGACAAGCAAAGGGTGGGCCTAAGCAGCTTCTTCCTGTGCCTCGTATTTTATCCAGGCTGCCAGGCATTAGGGCGGTGCCAAACCAGTGAGTGGATTGATGTAGTAATCACACGCCCTTAATCCTAGCATCACACACTCTAGATCCAGCCACCTCTTACCGCAAGAGGCTTTGAGGGGGTAATTTAGGCACAAACAATAACAAATACCTAAACCCTTTACCTTAACCCAAAGGAGTATATTTCTCCTCTGGCTCCTTTTCAGGTGGTGTAGCCAAGTAGCATGAGAGAGAGTTGGGATGAAGAGGTTTCTCCAGAGTCAACTGATGAATGTGGATTAGGCTGCTGGGCAGGGCCATGGAGGCAGGAGCAGGCACTGGCCAGATGTGATTAAAGGGTGAACACAGAAGATGCCCTGCTGCTCCGGGGGATCTGAGGTGGAGGACCATTGAGGTGGATGCAGTGTCATCTGAACAATAGTGAAGAGAGAGCCAGAGACGTGAAAAGAGATAGCTGCAGGCTTAAGGAGAGGGACAGAGGTGGAGAGAGTTACACCAAATGATGTTCATCCAAACCAAAACTCTTCTCCTCATGTAATCAGCTCCGAGTGCCTGCTCCCTCCCCTGGACCATGAGTCCTCCAAAGCAGAGCTTGTGTTTTGTTCATTTTTGGTATCCTCGGGGCCTTGCCGCATACCAAGTAGGCTCCCAGTAGTGCTTTCCAACGTGAACTGAATTAGTAGAAATGCATTTCACAGCCTTTCTTGATGATCTATCCAAAGGGCTACCAAGGTTGCAATCAGTGTGAACATTATGATGTTCTCTCCCTTAAAACCAACTGTGCTTTCTTGACACCACTTAAATGTGCTTCTCCTCAAATAATTTCAAGTGCATGGGATAACTTTTCAGCCATTCAGGAAGAAGGAATGCCATATATAAAGCCTGGATTCAGTAAAACCACATTAAAAAAATAGCTCCTACCATCTTCTACTACAGACACTGGTCTGGGCAGAGCTTTTTATTTTATTGAATCCAGCTGAACAGTTTGACTGCATTAATAATGGGACTCCATTCCAACCACTGCCTCCCAGTCTTTTCCCCTAAAAGCCTTGTGATACTTAAGCAACTGCTAATACATGAATAATTGTTGGTGGTATCATTTCCTGCCATGATTTTGACCACCAGGATGAGGTTTTTCTTGTATGTAATCTGCAGTTCTCCAGCATGCCATACAAGGTCATATTTAAAATATAGTAAACCAATCTAACTGCAGCCATGATTTGGGCTGCATTCAGTTTCTTTATGCAGAGAAATGAAGGATTTGGAAAACTTCTATTGGTGTGTAGTAGTATGTCTGGAGTAAGTGTGGATGAGTACTGTCATTTTTCAGGGTCCCCAAAGTGGACTGGCAGATTTTTACCCCATACATTTCTAAAAAACTATTTAGTTTCCATACTGCCATACTTCTTTTGGGAGGATTATTTTTCACCATCAGCTGTCTTTACTCTGAATTGAAGTGATGATTAAGTTTTGGTGTACATAACTGAGACAAGGTATTTGTGTAGAAGACAGGCTCCTCTAAAGAAAGATTCCATATAAAAACACACCTGTAAGTATGAATATAGTGGCCACTAAGAGCACAGACTCTGGAACCAACTGCCTAAATTCAAATCCAGTTCAGCCTCTTTCTACTTTTGTGATTTTGGACACGCTACCTGCTATACTTCTGTCTCCTCAAGTGTAACATAGGAATAATAATACTTTATTGAGTTAGGATGAAATTTAGACAAGTTGATATTCATTAAATGCTTATTAGATCAATGCTCGTACGTGTTTTTGTCATTTTGTTGAATATTCAATGTATTTATTGCTCTCCACAGAGTCTCCTGCTAGGATAAAAATTAAAATTTATCTTTTGGTGCCAGGCAGTCAAATTTAACAACGGGCTAAAAGTTTGGTAAAACCTTGCATATTTAAACATGTCTGGCAGAAATAAAATATTATCTATCTTCATATGAAGTTCAGCTCACTCATTTCTGTAGAGCTAGGCACTGTGGGGCCATACAGGAGTAAAATATGTGATACCTCTCCTGAAAGAACTTGCAATAAAACATGACTCATTTATCAAGTAGCGAAACACAACTGGAGATCAGACACAATGGTGATTAAGTATTGGGGAGGCTTAAGGGAGATAGATGTTAAAGACAGATTGAATAGTCAGGTAAGGGAAGCCACATGAAAGTGTCAGGTGGAATGATCTGCACCTGAAGAATGTGTTGAGATTCTGGTGTTGGAGGACAAAGGATTCCAGGAAGGTGAAGATACAGAGAATGAGGAGGAAGGAAGGTGGTTGGAGGGAGTGGGTGATGGCTCTGGTGTCTTCACTGGAGCGGCAGGGAAGACATAGCCCTGGTGAAAAATTGTGCAAGTAATATGGTGCTAGAAAATAAGGTGAGAGGGGACAGATTATGATGGTCTACACAAAGCAGGCAAATGAGGTTCGATCTGGTTTAATAGAAAATAGGAAGTGAGAAAGAGGTAGGAAACACTCTCTAGAGTTCCTGACAGCTGTGTCTCTGTGTGCCTTCCTGCATCAGCATCATCCAAGCTGGCCTAATGCTATTCTCCAGTGCTGGAGGAATAAGAACAAGTTGGGAAAAATAAAAATATTTGAATATACCTGAGCTACCAGGTCAAACCATAGCAGATCATGAGAATGGTTACTGATTGAAAAATAAAGTATTTGTTGATCTTTTGTGGGTGTGGTGGGGAATGTCATCTCTATTTTATTATGTCTAAATTCCTACTGAGGAAGAAATAGGCAGAATTTAAGAGTAGTTTTCAGTTAACGTGGGTCCTCACCCTGTTAGATTTTGAGCATTTTTCTCAGTGTGCCCAGTGGCCTACTAATACTAATGTAAGTGCATTGACCCTTTGCATTGTCTCTCTTATTTTCTGGTGTTGGGTTGGGCGTCTTTTGTTTCCTCTAACCTTCCAGCTCTGAGTGCAGGGTGGGCAGCCCCAAACAACTCATCTCTGTCATTGCTTCCTTGCTGTGAAGTGAAGGGAAATAAACAGCACGTGGGAGGGGGAATCTGTGTTCTAAGAACTGCTCTGGTTTACACATCTATAGACACACACCGTGGGTCACATGCCCCAGTGGGGGAAACCGAGGATGAGTCACTTTTAAATTACTCATAGAGAAAGAAATATGTTTTTGAAGCCAGCACCACTGGCTTACACATAGAGCTCAGACAGTGAGTGGGGCCCGTAAAGCATTCAGGCCTCTTGTGAGAGCTGGTGTGCACAGCGCTTCGGGTGGGAAAAAGGGCCCCCGAGAACTGAGCCCTCCGCTGTGGATTATATTTGGAAGGAAGGATCTCTGTCAAAAGCAGGTCACACTGGGTCAGTGAGTGCTTGGGACAAATTTGTCACCTAGCTAGTCTTGCTCTCACGGTCTCATTTTTGTAATTAGTACTAAAACACTTGGCATAGGCCTTCAATAACAAATGCCAGAGGTAAAGACCAAACTCTCTCAGCCTGAAATATGAAGAAATATGTCAATTCAGCAGGAGGTCAGGCAGGAAGGCTCATGAGAGAGGTCTCAGAGTGTATTAGAGGAGCAGGGTTTCAACCAAGCATTAGAAGTCTTATTAGTTCATTGCAAAGGAGAAAGGGTTCCATCCCAAGAGAGATGAAAGGGTCATCTAAACAAAAAGAAAGCATAAATGACAAAGGCCATATACATACATCTACATCTATCTCTCTCTCTCTCTATATATATATATATTCACCAAGGAAGCCCAAGGCTTTGCTAGCTAAATTGGTCCAAGGGAGGGATTTCACCAAATGCAAATGAACAAAGAACAATACATGTGACTCAAAATGTCCGTTATGCTCTGAACTTGACAGGGTGTGAGGTAGGGAGGTGACCTTTTCAAGGGTTGAAAGTTGTAAACTTTTCAACCACATTGTTTTGACTACTGGAGATTTAAGAAAGGATCACCTCAGGCTATCATCTTGGAATAGTGATTTAAAAGAAAAAACCCTACTTCCTGCATAATATTCTGGAGACATTTTTCTTTCTGTTTTTGCTTTAAAGATACACAATTCAGATGTCCATGAATTATCTCTTAACTTTCATGACAATGAATGCCCACCCAGAAGTCTGCAGGGACCTGGCTCCTGCACCATGTTGCTGGCAGGAGAGATGGTGTAAAGTGTAGGCCCAATAGAGCAGGGTTCTCCTCACTCCTACCCAACCTGAAGAGAAGCCTGGGTGTCCATGATTTCCCTCCCAGCCCAGCCCCCCTCTCCTTGACAGGCCACTGGAACATCATAGTGCCAAAGTGGAGACATGGTTGATGTGGATGGAGCGGGTTGGGGAGTAACGATTATTGTTCATCTTGAATGTGCTGCTCTGAACCAGACATCCCCTGAAGGGCTCCTCTGAAATCTGGGAAACAGGAAATGCTGAGAAAATTTCTAATTTGCCTGGTCTTGTGAAGTCCTCTTTTGGTGGTACAATAGAATTTTGGACAAGCAGACTCTGAGCTGTGGTTGAACATTCACTCTTGTGAGAATATGACAGATTTGACTATTCAGCCTCAACTTCCCTCTTTCTAAACATGTAAACCCTGATGTCTGAAGAACAAACCAGAAGAGAAAGCTGCTAAGTCTCCTAAGTCTCAGTTAGGTGGTCAAGTGCCAGCAGAGCTGTTGAGAGAGGCTGAGGGCCTGTCCCAAAAGTCCACTTGGGGTTTCATAAAAGGACCTATCCCTGTGGACTGGTTGGCACAGGTTCGTGCTCCATCTTTGCAACCTTGTATTATACGTGTTTGTAGTAGATGACTAATGATTAGCCTCCCAGGGATTTTTCTGGGAGGATGGAAATGGTATTATCAATATTCGTCAAACCATGTACATAAGTTGTGTTCATTTTGCTGTATATATGTGATACTGCAGTTAATGAAAAATTTTAAGATAATAAAGTGAGCTTAGTTTGGGGGAAAAAAGCAGACACTGTAAATAACCTTATTTAAAGGGATTTGGAAGATGAGTTGGCCAGCAGAAAGTAGAAAATGTGTGTTGTGGGCAGTCCCCATAGTACAGGAAATCTTTGCAAGGTGAGTTGATTCAGCCCAGCTATTAGAAACTACAGCTAGTTATGTACCTTCATCTAGTTTTGTAGGTTTTTTTTTTTTTTTGGTATCTTTATGTCCATTTTGGTTTGGCTCATTTCCCCACTCAATTGAATTTTGACTTCTATTTCCTGAGTACAACTCCCCCACAGTACCTAATATTCCAGGCCTATAAAAAGCAAATGTCCAATAAATGTCCAGTTTCCCACTGAGATGGAGTGCTTTCCCTCTCACTGGAACATACTATCAAAATTAGCCAGTGCATATTGGCCTTAAATGCTTATGTAAAGAAGGAAAGTGAAAGGAGAAACATCCATACTTGCACTAGTTTTGAGAATATTCCCAGCTATCTCTGCTGCTAAAAAATCCATTTCAGAACTTGTATTTTGGAAAAGCTATTTTTGCCCGATCTGAAAAAAAAAAAGCATATATTCTCAATACATAACTATTCTCATTTTAAAGGAAGAAAATGGACTTACTTACTATGGGGTGCATGAATGGGGGCAAAGCTCCCCCACCCTTCTTTCAGGCAAATCAGAAAACCAGGCTTGGAATTTCCCATGAGTTGTGCTGTGTCCCTTTGCACATTTGTACGTTCGTATATAGAGTTTCATTTTTTTTTTTTTTCTGACAAGTCAGTCTTTTTGTCATCATCTCATCTTGAAACTAGAGAGGAAGGGAATGGGAGGGCAATTGCTAATATCAGAGGCTTCTGGAAATTCCCCTTTTATGGTACATGGGTCTTTAAGAATAGTTCTCTTTCAGTTGTGTTTTTGTGTTTTGGGTGCTAGTTGGTGCCCTGAGCCCTCCACTCTGGTTGGGCCTAGTTTACTTAAGCTCTCCTTAGGTCCCAGGCTACAGACAGTGAGAGGGAGGATAACTTGAATTACACTGTTTGGGAGAAATATAGCCCAACACCAATTTTTTAAAAGTAGGTAACTGACCGTAGATCTATAGTCACATGATTTTCAATCGTTAACTTACTTATTTGTATTTTTTATTAATTGATAAATCTGAGTCAATGATTTATCACTGCCTAAATGGGTAGGCAGACAGGCAGTTCTACAAATTTCTGCTGCCATTTTCCATATTAATATATATGATCAGTTCCAGTAACACCTTGGCTTAATTGAAACAGTTTTCAGGTCAGTACAATGCAACCTATTTTAAAGGAAAAAGCATTTCCCCCACAGTTTCAGGAGATACTTTGATTTGGGAACAGTGATGGGCTGGGTTCAGTGGACTCACAGGTAAGCAGGTCAGTGCAGACTGGGCAGGGCCCCTGAAGAAAGGCAGATCTTTCTGCTCACAGGCTGTTGGCTGCTTGGGGGTCCCTGAGGGCCCAGCAAGGACTGATGGCTGGAATGGGAGAGAGCTTGTGGCAGCCAGTCCCAAGCCTGGGCCACGAAGGACTATGCTAATTAGCAAAGTCTCTGCTTGGGTTAGGTCACTCACTGGCCAGGTAAACAGTATCAGGTTATTTCTGAGTTGGCAGCAGGAGACAGAGAACTAACTGCCCTCACTGTGGAGTTGCTCATGGCAGTTACTTACTAATTTCACCTCAAGACATCACTAAGTTAAACAAGAAAACTACTCCCTTCATCAATTCCCCCTAGTACCTCTTCACTCTTCCAGCATCCTTACATTCCACGCCTGTGGCTCTGGGCCCTTCTTCTTAAGAACTGCTGTAAGGACAGGGCAGCCTCCTGGCCCCTGGGGAGGGGGTGCAGCCAGTTCCCTTCGCCAAGCAGAAGCATCCCGAGGCTCCACACCACTCAGAACTAGACAGAACTTCTCTCATGAACTGTCTTGACTTTTGAGTTTCTTTTTCCTGCTACATTAAGCCCTGTATATGTTTATTTTTGTTCTAATTTTGGCCTAAAAAAAAAAAGAAAAGAAAAAGCATGTTTGGGTACAGTGTAAAAGTTTTCTCATATCCAGACTGGAAACTCCCTAGTCACCCTGAAACCGGACAGGTGCTGAGCAGTATTTGTTTCTCTGTCAATAAACAGCATGTGCTTGACCCAGAAGTAAACTCTTGAGGTAGCTGTAGTGTCCCTGAGCCTATGTCAGCCTTTGGGAAGGGCTGAAAGGCCTGCAGGAGGAGGAGGACCTGCATTTGGCCCCTTCTGTTTTGATCTTCTGATGGGACCACATAGTGTTCTCTTTATAATATTTTGATGGCATATAAACACAGGTGTGACCTTTACACAGTGCAGTGCGTTACAATTAGAATAAGCAAGAGAATGTAAAGCCAGCTGGAGTTTAAGGTTGAAGCTGAAAACAGCTAATGCTAATTTTCACTGAAAACGATGTCACAGAGCAAAGCTAGGTCCCCCCACCCCCAGGTCTCTTTTCAGTTGTCTCTTGTGTCATCTGATGGCTTGCAAGTGGAGGGTTTCTGTCCGTCTCTGAGGTGCAGAAATACTTAGTGACGTATATTCCCAGCGCACCCTTTGGACCACCCTCCTGGGACCGTAATCCTGGTCCCTGTCTGGGTGAGACAGGGATGTCAGGTAGCTTCACTTCAAACAAGGTATCATGATGTGTCTGCTGCTGTCTTCAGTGCTGGCTGGTGTTTCGTTTCTCTGGGACTCAGCATCCTTGAATTAACAGTGAGGGACTTTGATCATGTTCTTTTAGCTTCTTGCATTCTAGTTTTTCAGACAGAGCCTCAGCCTGTAAACCTAACCCCAAATGGTACTTAATTCCTCAGGAAAAAATATTTGCCAGACCCGCAATTAAGTTAATTGTTTATTTGTGCAAAGGCTGCCTTGTTTAGCTCCAGGACTTGCTGTCTGAATGTGAACGAGGTTGGCTCCGGATTTGTGTTCACACAAGTAGTTGCTGTGGCTTTTACTTACTTAGCACCAGGAGACAAAATGGAGAAGAAATGAGGGAGGAGAAAAGAACAAGTTCTGTAAAGTCTATGTGTCACGCATGAAGCCACCTTCTTGGCAGGCACTTCTACCTGAATCCCTGGTTGTCTGGGAAGCTGGGCAGTCGGGGCTGTGAGTATGGAGCCCCCTCTGTGGTTATGACCCATCAGTTGCAGTTTTTGAGCAGACCAAGAGATGGCCCCCTAATATGGACTTGGAGAGAGATTGCTGGGCTTCAGAAAGAAGCTCCCATTTCTGTTTATGTGAACATCAAGGGATAGGTGGACACCAGCAGGCAGCATTCGTATAGTGCCCAGGGAAAGATGAGACTGAAGGGAGGAGAGACAAATTTGGGCATTTGGGTAGATCCTAACAATAATCTAAGGCTGTGGATCTCAAAGGGGACAAGTTTACCTGCCAGGAGACATTTGACAAGGTCTGGAGACTTTTCAGTTGTCATACCTAGTTGTCATACCTAGACAAGAGTTTCTACTGCCGTTTAGTGGAGAGAGGCCAGTGATGCTGCTGACCCTCCAGAAATGCACAGGACAGCCCTCCTCCCCTAACAAAAAATTATCTGAGCCAAAATATCAACTGATCTAAGTACTAAAGCCTAGTAATGTTTTGTAAGTTGACGGCACTGGGTTGATACAAAAGGGAAAAGTTACTTGCTTTTTTTTCCCAAGGGACAATCTACTACCACTCTGTCCCTCTCTACGACTGGATAAGATGTGATGTAAACTCTTGATCCCGTCACCTCTTTTCCCCTCCCAATCTGATGCTTAATTAACTTTGTTGTTGTTGTCGTTTGATTCTCAATAAATCTCATGGATATAACTAGGGCCTTTGTGGCTATTGAGGTTTCTGGCCTTACTGGAGAAATGGCCTCAAGCAAGAAAAAGAACAACAGTGTCAAGAAAGCCAAATGTGCTCCTAGGCCGCTGATCTGCACCGACCCTGCCCCCTTCCAGGGACAGCTCAGCACTCCACCGATGGACTCAGAGGCTTGAGTTGGCTGGTCTGCAGCCTCCTGGGATGCTGATCCATGCTGGGTCTGCCCCCGCACCAGCAGGGTGAAACTCAAATAACATGGGAAAGATCTTGGACAGAAGGCACTGTTGACTCCCTCCCTCCCTCTCCCTCTCCCTCTCCCTCTCCCTCTCCCCCTCCCTCTCCCTCTCCCTCTCCCTCTCGCTCTCCCTCTCTCTCTTCCTCTCTCTCCCTCCCTCTCTCTCTCAACACTTCTCTTCTGATCCAAGCCATCACTACCTAGTTGAGCCAACATTACCTGCCCCACTGGGGAAAGTTTTAGAGACATAAAGGGTAAGGAGATGTGAGCGGGCTACCAAGGATCTCCCAGAGAGCTGCAGGCTGAAAACTGCCCAGACTCCACACCTGGAGGCCAGAATCCACACTGTACCCAGCACTAACCACTGCAGACTCAGTAGGGCTAACAAGCACAGAATCAGGTTTTGGCCTGCACACAACCACAGAGCAGTGGGTATCAGAGAAATCCCACTATGTGTGTGTGTGTGTGTGTGTGTGTGTGTGTGTGTGTGTGTGTATGTCTGTGTGTGTGTGTAATCTATGTATATATTTGTTTTGTTCCTCTCCTTTTCTTTTTTCTTTTTCTTATTCATTCTGTTACCTCTCTGATGTGTTCTCTTTTCTACCTCTTCTTTCTTGTCGTTGTTGTTTAGGTTTTTTACTTTTATCGACTCCTGCCTTGCTCATATCTCTCCTTCCTCAATCAAATGCTCGGATTTTTCTTTTCATTTTCTCTCTCCCTTTCATTTTTCATGTGAGTGAATATTGTCTAGATTCTCTATGGTTTGACCCACTACTCCCACCCTTCACTCTTCCTAAACAATCTACTCAAGTTTCCCAAAGTATAAGTAACATCCTTTTATCCTTAAGTCTTGGATCTACTAGAACTCTCTTCATTGACCTTTCTACCTTTTCCTATCACTCATTATCCCCCCTACATGCAGGTTAAAAACCACTCTACTAAGGGGATACCCACTACATATAAATTCCTGCTTTATATTGGATTCTGCTTCATAACTGTGTTGACCTTGCTCCTATGGTTAAAGATACAAAGTTAATAGATACCACAGTCTGTCAATTTCATGAATGTAATTAATGCTATTGCTATTGCTAATGTACTAGTGTAACAAGGGTGTTATACAGGTTATAACCAGTTGTACTTTCTCATATCATAATACTGTAATTATCCGGGGTAATAATCATTAACATAGTCCAGGGGCTTGAGACAGACACAAAAGCCAAGAACCACATACACCTAGAAGACACTGAAGGAGCACACCTCTCCTTGGAAAGCATTGCTATTTGTCTTCAAGTAACCTCCCACAATCAAAATAGAAAAATTACCACTGAAACACAAAGGGGGAAATACATTATAGGTACAAAGAAAATGATGAGACCCAGAAGTAAAATAAAATCCCAGACCCCCCCAGCCCACCCAGAACAAATCTAGAGGACAGTGAAATAGAGGGAATTACAAAACGCCCAACTAAATGTTCAGAAATGATAGCAGCAGAAGTTAAAAAACAGATGGATGAAGCTACAGAGAACATCAGATTAGAAATAATAGGCCAAGTTAAGAAAGAGATGATGATCATAATGAAAGACCTGCTTAGTGAGTTAGAGTAGACAGATATAAAAAAAACAGAGAAGCTCAGAAAAACAATAGAAAACTTGACCACTCAACTCAGGAAAGAAATGGAACCCGTGAAACAGATCCAAACAGATATCCAGGAAATCAAAAACTTTTTTGAAAGTGTATGCAGTAGTTTAAATGAAAGCGAAGACACAATCTCAGACCTAGAAGACAGGACTGTAGTTCATGACCATGAAAAGGAAAACTTCTTAAAAATAGCTAGAGACTATGAAAAAGCAATACAACAACTGCAAGATGATGCAAAGAAGAAAAACAGAAGATTGATTGAAGTGAGTGAAAAAGAAGGAGACAGTGTAAAGGATATAAAAAGATTATTTACAGAAGAAATGACAGAAAGCTTCTCAAGGATGAGAAGAGAACTTGACATACAGATAAGTGAGGCATATAGAACCCCAATTACCCATGACCAAAATAAATCTACACCAAGACATATAATAATCAAGAGTCCAGAAAGTCAGCAAAAGAACAGAATACTGAAAATTGTTAGAGAAAATAAACAAATCACCTGTAAAGGTAGACCCATCAGGATCACAGCAGACTTCTCAACACAAACTTTTAAATCAAGGAGAGCCTGGAGCAAGATATTTCGAGCCTTAAAAGAAAATAATTTCCAGCTCAGATTGATGTACCTGGCCAAACTATCTTTCAAATTCAACAATGAACTAAGATACTTCCACAACAAAGAACAACTGAAGAAATTCATGACCTCCAAACCACCTCTACAAAATATTTTGAAGGATATCCTAGAAAAGGAAAAAGTAAACTATAATTACAAGGACACTTATAAAAAGAATCCATCAGGCAAGACAAGCAGTTAAACCGAGATGAAACACAAAACCAACAACAACACAAAACCACAACAGAAAAGATCTATGACAATGATAAGTCAATGTATAACAGCTGTAACCATCAATGTAAATGGTCTCAACTCACCAATCAAAAGAAACAGACTAGCAGAATGGATCAAGAAACAGGATCCATCAATATGCTGCATACAACAAACACATTTAACTCAAAAGGAAATTCATAAACTGAAAATCAAAGGATGGAAAAAGGTATTTCATGCAACAGGAACCCAGAAAAAAGCAGAGGTAGTTATCCCAATCTCAGACAAAGTGAACTTCAAACCAAGACTGATCAAGAGGGACAAAGAAGGTCACTACATACTTCTCAAGGGAAAAATCCAAGAGGAAGAAATAATAATCATTAATATTTATGCACCAAATATCGGTACACCTAACTACATAAAACAAATATTAAGGACCATGAAAGATCAAATAAACACTACCACAATTATAATGGGAGACTTCAATACCCCACTGTCACAAATAGACAGATCAACTAGAAAAGAAATTAACAAAGAAATATCAGAACTGAATCAAATCTGTGAAAAAATGGATTTAACAGGTGTCTACAGAGTGTTCCACCCCACAACAGCAGAATACACATTCTTCTCAGCTGCACACGGGATGTTCTCTAAAATAACCACATACTAGCTCATAAAGCATGTTTAAGTAAATGTAAGGGAATTGAAATTATCCCATGCATACTATCAGACCATAGTGCAGTAAAACTGGAATTCAATGGTAACAGAAACTAAAAAGAACCACATAAACCCATGGAAACTAAGTAACATCCTTTTGAACAACAGCTGGGTCATGGAAGAAATTAAAGAAGAAATTAAGCAATGTATTCAGTTTAATGATAATGCCAATACAACATACTGGAACCTATGGGATACCATGAAAGCAGTGCTATGAGGGAAATCCACTGCATTGAACTTCCACATCAGGAAGACAGAACGAGCTCAAATAAACAACTTAATGTTTAACCTCAAATGTCTAGAAAAAGAAGAACAAATCAAACCCAAAGCTCATAAAAGAGAGGAAATTATTAAGATCAGAGCTGGAATTAATGCAATTGAGACTAAGAAAACAATACAAAGAGTCAACAAATCCAAGAGTTGGTTCTTTGAAAGATTAAATAAAATAGACAAACCCTTAGCCAATCTTATCAAAATAAGCAAAGAAAAAATGCAAATCCATGCAATAAAAAAATGAAAGGAGTGAAGTCACAACTGACCCTACATAAATCCAAAGGATCTCAAGCACCTACTTCAAGAACCTATACTCAAACAAGATGGAAAACACTGAAGAAATGGGCAGATTCTTAGAAACGTATAAACTATCAAAACTGAATCAAGAAGAGATAAAAATACTAAATAACCCAATATCAGTCATTGAAATTGAAGAGTTAATTAAAAACCTACCAACAAAGAAAAGTCCAGGTCCTGACGAACTCACAGCTGAATTCTACAAGAAATTCAGAGATGATCTAATACCACTATTCCTCAAACTCTTTAATGAAATTGAAAAGGAAGCGGTACTTCCAAAAATCATTCCTGGAAGCAAGTATTACCCTGATACTAAATCTAGAAAAGGATTAAATTTAAAAAGAGAACTACAGGCCAATTTTTCTAGTGAACATAGATGCAAAAATTCTTAATAAGATACTGGCAAACAGAATGCAACAGATTATCAAGAAGATTATACACTATGACCAAGTAGGATTCATCCCAGGGATACAGGGATGGTTCGACATATGAAAATCAATAAATATAATGCACCATATCAACAGAGTCAAGGACAGAAATCACACAATCATCTCAATAGATGCAGAAAAAGCATTTGACAAATCTAACACCCATTCATGATAAAAACTCTACAGAAATTAGGAATAGACGGTCTATATCTAAATCTGATAAAAGCCATCTATGACAAACCAATGGCCAACATCACACTAAATGGTCGGAAACTGGAAGCTTTCACACTAAAATCTGGAGGAAGACAAGGTTGTTCACTATCCCCACTATTACTCAATATAGTTCTAGAAACATTAGCCAGAGCAATTAGGCAAGAGAAAGAAATAAAAGGAATAAAGATAGGAAAGGAAGAAGTTAAACTATCACTATTGCAGATGACATGATACTCTACATAGAAGACCCCAAAAATTCCACCAAAAAACTTCTAGATTTAATAACTAAATTCAGTTGCATAGCTGCATACAAAGTCAACACCCAAAAGTCAATAGCATTCCTATATATCAATAACAAACTCATGAGAAAGAAATAACAGAAGATATTCCTTTCACAGTCACATAAAAAAAAAAAGAAATACTTAGGGATTTATCTAATGGAACAAGTAAAAGATCTTTTCATTGAAAACTATGGTACTGTAAGAAAGGAAATTGAAAGGGATTTCAGACAATGGAAAGATATTCCATGTTCCTGGGTAGGAAGAACCAACATAGTGAAAATGGCCATACTTCCCAAATTACTATACAGATTTAATGCAATTCCAATCAAAATACCAGTAACATACTTCACAGAATTCAAGAAACCGATCATAAAATTCATCTGGAACCAGAAGAGACCAAGAATAGCAAAAACAATCCTGGGCAGCAGGAATAAGGCAGGGGGCATCACAATCCCCGACTTGAAATTATACTATAAAGCTTCTGTGATAAAAAAACAGCATGGTATTGGCACGAAGAAAGACCTGAGGACCAATGGAACAGGTTAGAAGATGCAGAAACAACTCCAAACACATTCAAATATCTCATCTTCGACAAAGAAGCCAAACACCCTCACTGGAAGAAAGATAGCCTCTTTAATAAATGGTGCTGGAAAAATTGGCTTACCACATGCAGAAAACTAAAACTAGATATATGTCTCTCACCATGTACTAAGCTAAAATCAAAGTGGATCAAAGATCAAAACATTAAAACAGAAACACTAACTCTAAGGGAAGATAGAATAGGAAGAACTCTTGAAGACATAGGGGTAGGAAAAAAATTTATGAACAGAACCCAGACTGCATGGGAAACAATACAAAGAATCAGTGCTTGGGACCACATCCTATTAAAAGGCTTTTGCACAGCAAAAGAAATCGAAAATAAAGTGGGCGAAACCCCACAGACTGGGAAAAAATTTTTGCCAGCTGTCCCTCTGATGAAGGTCTAACATCTAGAATATATAAAGAACTCAAAAAAAATCACCCCCCCCAAATTTAAAGACCCTATCCAAAAATGGGCATCTGAAATGAATAAACATTTCTCAGACAAAGAAATAAAAATAGCAAATAAATATATGAAAAAGTGTTCAACATCATTGGTCATTTGAGATATACAGATCAAAACAATACTAAGATACCATCTCACTCCAGAAAGAATAGCTATTATCAAGAAATCAACCAACAACAAGTGCTGG
>PVJO010010626.1:0-63539 GCA_004026905.1 Hystrix cristata
CTTCTTCCTGTATCTTTATCTAGGCTACCTGCCCCCAGGGCGGCCCGCACACCCGCCCCCAATTTCAGTCTCACATCCTTGATCCCAGCAGAACAATGCCAAACCGATCAATGGATCAATTTAGTAATCACACACTCTAGATCCAGCTATCTCTTACCACATGAGGCTTTGGGGGGACATCTAGACACAAACCATAACAAGCCATAACAAACTAATACAGAAATTCACCTAAACTCTCATAGTCAAGGAAAAGCAGAACCAGGTTTGAACCCAGGTCTGGCCAAATCTAACACACCCATTCTCTTCAGTATAACTATATAATAATTCATTCTTACAGAATATATCGAAATAGTCTATAACCTATGCTTAATGCTGATCAACTCTTTTAAACTGAAAGACCTAAATTTGGTGGGAGATCAGTTTGACTCATGGTAAGTCTGAGGTGCCTGAGAATACCCTGGTGTCTAGTAAGCAGCTAGATAAATGAATCTGAAGTTTAAGGGGCTATCCAGGCTCAAAAGAGGCAGTCACAAGTCATTAACAAGTACATGAAAACGGAAACCCTGAGTGTGAATGATTTCAACTAGGAGGAACACACTGAATAAGAACTATGGGCCTATGATGGAACCTGGTCTGCCCCATAACCTTCCTTTCTTTCCCCATAGTAATAGAATTTTTAGCTGAGCACCAGAAAGATTACATTTCCCAGACTCCTTTGCAGCCAGATGTGACCACGTTCTAGCAAAAAGAATGCCAGGTGACCACTTCCTAAAAATTCCCATCAAGGACAATTCATACCCTATATTTATTTTTTCCTTCATCTTTCCTCCATCCTTCCCGCTGGAACTTGGAGCCTGCCTTGAATCAAAAGATGAGGACCATTTCTGAGAAAGTGTACAGCAGTTCATTTGAAGAGGCCTGTGATCTTGAAGATTTCCTGAAGTAGAGACTGCAAGTATCTGGACGTTTATGTGAGTGTTCATCTGCTGTCATTCTCAAGTCAATGTTGTTTTATTTGGTTACTTTCTGCTATACCTAGTCTCAATGAACATATCTGATAAATACTAGGATTTTAGAGGTGGGTATAAAAAGAATTAGAAAGGGGCCAGGCGTGGGGGCCCACACCTGTAATCCCAGCACTCAGGAGGTTGAGGCAGGAGAATCACTGCAAGTCTGAGGGCAGTCTGGGCTACATAGTGAGTTCAAGGCCAGCCTGAACTACATAGCAACACCCTGTCTCAAGAAACAAACAAAACAAAACAAAACAAAAAGAATTAGAAAGAGAACAAAAAGAAATGACTAAGATAGCAAATATCTATTGTTCTACCTGACCATGAATATCTTCTGGAAATAATTCTTCTAACCACGTGATTCATTTGGGAGCTGCCATGTTCTTATAGGCCTTGCCTTCCAGACTACAATTAATTTGTGACCAACCAATTATAGTGATTGGCCCAGGGATGGACACCTGACCCATGCTAGGCCAATCAGAACCCCTCCTCGAGATTTTAAGCTTGGGGTCAGTGAAAGAAGTTCTCAGACCTCCTTTGATGTTTGAGACCAGGAGCCATTGATAGCCATGTCTCTTATCACATACAGAGACTGATCTGAGAGAATGAAGCCATGAGAGAAAAGGAGAAACAGTAGGCCTGCAAAATCTTGCCACCATGGTCTCTCCTGAGCTCCATCCATATCTCTGCTTTCCAAGATTTCCCACATGAGCTCATCCATTCCAACTCTTGCCAATCCAGTCCAAGTTGAGTTTCTGTCACTGGGACCAAAAGAATCCTGTGCCTTCGTGGAACGTGTGCTTTCATGGAAGAGGATGGTAAAGAGGAGTCAGCAATGGTAAGGGTAGTGGAGGGATCCAGTCATTTCAGCACAATAGGTGACTGGTGAATTTAGCAATTAAGAAGGTCACATCAATGAGAGCAACCCAGGAGAAGTTGGAGCTGCAATCAGATTTGACTAAGTTTAAGACTGAATAGGAAGTTAGAAGAGGTGATGAGTGCACAGACCTGTGTTGAGGCGCTGGAAAGGAAAAGAAAGGAGGTTTACAGGAAAGCTGCAGGAGGGGAGTGCGCGGATTAAGGAAGGTCTTGTTAGAAAGAAAAATCTTTTGCAGACTGATAAACTAAGAAGAAGCAGTTAGAAATATGGGAGGAGGGGCGCTACTGAAGAAACAAGACCCGAATTGGAATGGGAGGAAATGGAATTCAGGGCAAAGGGTGAGAGATGAAAAGAAGGAAGGATACTTGCTCTTTCTTAAGGAAAGGAAGTAAGGATGAGGTGGGGTGGGGTGGAGTGGGCAAAGCTGGAGTCTCTTACCTTCGAGGGTCTCAGTTTTCTCAGGAAGAAAAGCAGAATCCCCGAGTGAAATGAAGAGGACAAGAGGGAGTGGAGACCTTGAGACAAGTGTTGACATTTTCTTCTTTGATCAGTAAGGAGTGACACCAGGGCCGTGCTGAGCTAGGGACCATGAAGGGCCCGTTCTTGTCATTTTGTGATTTTTTACAACACTCGCTTTCTGTCCTGGTCATGGAGTGAGAGAAACAACAGCAGCAAGTGGATGGAGTCCTCCAGGGAGATGAAGAGCAGGGACTGGGGAGCAGAGGGGTGGGGAGAGAATTTTGATGCTGTAACCGGGGCCACGCTGGGTACAGGGGAGAGAGCCTGGAAGTGCAGCCTCAGAGAGAAGAACAGACACGGGCAAGAGAAGGGCTGGAGACACACCAGTGCACAGCCCAGAAAACACTGCAGCATCACCAGGCACAGGAAATATCCCATAAACACTAAATTTTAAAACAGAACTTTGCTGTTTTTCAGACCTACATTACAAGGAGGAAGGAGGAGAGTGCTGGCCAGCTTGGACTGGGTGCCGTCGTACTAATTCCTTGACACACCTGTGTACAGGCTTCTTGTGTAGCTTATATATCTGGAACCCACCCTGACTCACCCCATGGTGATACATTGACATGTGCACGCACACATACACACACACACACACACACACACACACACACACACACACACACAGGAACTGGGCAAGCTGCATTTGCAAGCAAGTTAAATACACATTCGAAAACAAGGGGAGTCAGAGTACATAGAAGAAGCAAGGGGACTATGACAGACAATCTGGAAAGTGGTCACAATGGTGAGTCAGAAGACTCAAGCAAGGAAGATCATTTCTGTTGGTTTAGACATGGGGCATGTACTTTAGATTCTGGAAAGGATGGATTCATCTTCACCTTCCTTGATTCTGCACTAGAAAGGGCCCATTTTCAGGCTGGATCCTAATGAGGAATGACTCCTAAAGAGGACAGAAGTGCAAAACGTGCCTCCTGCTGTGGCTACAATGAGAATAAAGGCAAACAGAGCCCTTGGGTTGGGGGCAGCAGCTGGAGAGTCACGCAGGAGATGGCCATCTGCAAACAGGGACTGGTGACAACCCAGTTTTTAAAGTCTGAACATTGAGCTAATGAAGAGCCAAATGCCTGGCCTTAATAATAAAGGTCCTGAGCTCTGAAGGCTCTGGCAAGCCACTGGGGACCCAGAAAGCAAATTCTAGCCAACTGAGAGTTGCCCCTCAGCCATCCCAGGCCTCAAGGACCGCCATTCCTTAGGGAGCCCTCGAGGACCTGCCACAGAACTGCTGTGGGGCTTGATAATTCATAGCCTATAAATATGTATCACACTCTACATCTCGGTCTCATTTCAGAGTGTGGGCTCACTTACCCTTAACAAATCTTTTTGTCACTTTCAAAAAGTCTCCAATTTCAAGAAACCTACTGTTATAAATAGACACCCAGACCCAGGGAACCATGCCTGTCAGAGTGAAGATGCTTGTAGTTAAAGAAGGCAAAGTTCCACCTCCTTTCTTATGAGATATTGATTTAACAAGACTAATTTCTGTCAGTGTGTGCTATGTGCACATTCTTTTCATGTTAATCCCTGGTGTGTGTGTGTGTGTGTGTGTGTGTGTGTATGTGTGTGTGTGTGTGTGTTAGGAGTCCTTCATTTTCCAGTGATAGAAACTCCACTGAAACTGGATTAAACAATAAAAGGATTTTTATTAGCTCATGTATTCTACATCTATTTATTGAGTCCATGTGTCAAGCAACTGGAAAGTTTGGAAGTAGTATTAGCTTCAAGCAAAGCCTGATCCAGCAGCTTGCGCAGTCTCACCAAGGACTTGAGTTGTCTGGCTTCCTGCTCAGCCTCACACTTGCTCCTTCTCAGGCTCCACATGGTCATTACTGTCGCCTCCCCCACCTAGCAGCTTACCCCCTCACGTCACACTGGCATGTCGAAGAGTCGCTGTCCCCAGGGAGCTCCTAGACTCACTCTCTGCGACCACATGCCTGTCCCCAACCAATCTGGGTGGCCTAAACCAGTGGAGACCCCTTCCAGGGAATGAGAATAGGGCCAAACCCATCCCCAAACACCTACATAGGAGAAACAAGTTCCTCAAAAAAAGATTAGGGGTGCTAGAACCAGCAGAGTGGGGAATGGATGCTAGAGCAGCAGGTAGCAGAGTTATCGCTACATTCTGTCATGGTTCTAGCGACATGACAAGGGCCTCAGAGTGGCTGAGACCACAGAGTGAAGCCAGACTGATGGGGTTAGAATTCTGGCTACATCAGTGTTGTATAAACTATGTACATAACCTGGGGCAAATTACTGAACTTCCTGTGCTGAACTTACTGAACTTCCTGTGTTTCCTTGTCTGTAAAGGGAAGTGATGGTAATACCTGCCCCATAGGGTGGTGATGAAGGTTACATGAGTTAGTATTTGTACAGAGGTCAGAACAGTGACTGGTACCTAGCAAACTCTTATAAATGCTATTAAACAAGTGTGTTCAGAACCAGTGGATCGCGTCTGCACAGCAGGGGTGTGACAAAGCTGGAGCAAGTAAGTGGCCCCACTGTGCCGTCTTTCACCTAGCCACTCCATCTGGCAGCTGGGCAGAAACGAGCATCCAACCTCCCTGCTCAATGTCTACCCACGATTATCCTGTGCAGCCTAGAAGGCACCATTAGAGCAGCAGTTTTTCTTATAAGGATACCCATAGTGGTGGTCCTGGGGGCACCCCAAGGAGCTCCCGGGACAAGCGAGCTACATGTGCTGTGATTGTCCGTCCATATGACGATTTAGAGCTGGTTTATCCCAGCCTGTGACTTTTCACGCTTCTCAAGCTGTATAAAAATGAACTGTAATCAGGCTGATCTATAGATAGACAGTTCCTGTTTCTAAGCATGCTGAATGAGGGTGGGTGTGTTGATACATTTGCATAAAGCTGATGCATGTAGAAGGCTCTGGATTTTGGGGAGGATTTTGTTTTTGTTTGTTGAGGTTAGCCTCCTCAGGGTTGTATAGTTTATAGAACCCTGGTGGAGCTAGAGAAGAGGTGAACAGAAGAGAGGTGAAAACAAGGAAGAATTATAGCTTTCAAATGTGAAAAGAAAGGCAGTGATAACTACAAGACAAAGTTGATCAGTGCTCTGTCTGCAAAGAAGGAAAAGACTGGCCTAAAACAAACAAGAACGAAACTGGCCAACAGGTGACTGTGAGGGACAGAGGAAGGGGTGTGCAATCGGTCTTTCCTGTCGCCTGCTCTCAGTCCTTTCCCTGCACACACATAAGGGGGGGTGTAATAGTCTGTTTTCTGCGTACAGGGATATTTAAACATGCAAATGAGCCCCGCTTGTTAATGAGCTGAGGGTGATTATGCTGCAGGGAGCTGCCAGCCCAAGTTGAACAATAGGTGGAAGGACACCAGGTGTCCGCAAAGGGGAAGGTTAGCGAGACACCCCCACCCACCCCCACCCCGCCTCCCACCCTGCCTCAGCACCCCGACCTGTGGGCAGAATGCAGACCCGAGGTCAGGTTTTTCCTTCTGTTCTTTCCAAACCCTCAGATGCCAAATCGAGGGAGTTAAGATAAGAAACTGGAGCTCAGGGAAGAGCTAGGCCTTAGCAGCAACCTGCGTGAGACTTGCCAGGGCCGGGACGGCCGAATGCCGCCAATGAAACACACAGTGTCCTCAGACGGGAGGGCCGCCTGGCCAGGGCCGTGGAACCGGGGAAGAAGCAGAGTAGGCAGGTCACTTTGTGTCTCTTTGGGAGCGTTTGGTTATAAGACAGTGATTGGGAATCTCCATGCTTCTCACAAGTCAGGCTCTTGCAGTGGGAAACCAGAAATAGAGGAGTCTACTTTGGATTTCTAGGGGGCTCAGTATTACTGGGATGGGTGTGGTCTTTGTGGTTACACACAATTTATGTTGGGTCCCTCGGACACTTCGTATCCATGAACCCTGACTGATGAGGGACAGTCAACTTTCTACTACCAGTAAGACACAGGACTCAGTCACCCTATATTACTTTCACAGCCATTTGAGGGTTACCGAGTATGGGACATAATTATAGAAAAGTCTTACGTAAAGCATTTGTTGCTGGATGCTCAGCCTCAGGTCCAGGGGAATGGTACAGACCCGGCCAGTACAAACAGAATTTGCAATACAGTTTCCGAACTGTAGTTTTTTGAGACAGGTTCTCATTCTATAATCCAGGCCAGCCTTGAACTCTCTGTACCGTCAGAGCTGGCCACTAACTTGCCGTCTTCCTGCTTCAGCTTCCTTGAGTGCTAGGATTACAGGCATGGGCCACCATGCATAGCTTGACTGTGACTCTGAGACAGTTCCAAGTAGAGCAAGACACTGTCAGCCTCCACGAGCCTTCCGGTCTTTGTGACACCCAGACATTTTTTTAAAAGCATGCACTTTTCCCCAAAGTGAGCCATCTTTTTGCCCGAACTTGTATAGACTCCTATGAGAGGCTCAAAACTGTTTCAAAACAACCTCTTTATTAAGTCTCCTCAAATCTCCCACATCTTCCATGTGACTGGATCACTCTAGAATCAGGACTTGTCCTTAACCTTCTATTAAGGGCATTCGACTTTGCACCATGTCACTCCAGCACCACTCAATCCTGCCCATAAATATGGATGCTATGCTAACAAGACTTATTGCTAATTTAATGGCAGTGGAGTGCAGGCTTGTGTGCAGGGCACATACACAGAGAATGGTATTGAAAAATGAGAGTGATAATTAGAGTTTAATAAATGGTAATTTGCTTCTTGCTGCTGTGTGTGTTGGGGGGGAGAGGAGTAAAATAGACTGAGTCCCTTCCAGGAAGTAGAATGTAGATAACACGTCAGCCATGACAGCTTTATTTTGATCCTCATATTGCTCCAGATTGAAGTTAATTCTCATTTACCTACAGATCTTCTTCCCTGAAAATAACCTCCTGTGGAACAGCCAAGGGACAATTAGATAAGAAATGTTTATCACTGGGACTAAATTTTAACTAGAGTCGTAGAGTGAAGAGGCCAGGGCTCCAGAGGCAAAGTGAAGCAAAGAATTGAAACAATTATCTGAATTATTCAAGGGAGAAAAAAATCATTTTCGCTTGAATGAGTGTTTGAATTATCTGGATAATTGTTTCCATCCTCTGTTTTGGTCTGGTGGTGAAGACCCAGCCAATAGATCCAGTGGCAAAGAAAGGATGCTGGGAATATGTGGAGATGGAGGCCAGGAAGGCTGGTAACCCTGAATCCTCCTGGCTGTAGAGTGACGAGAGGCTGGTTCAGCTAAGAGCTGGGTTAGGGGAGCTATATCTTGGAGCTAGAGGAGAAAATAAGCAAAGCTGAAAACCACATAGAAAACCAAGGCCCAGCACAGGAGGAATGCAGGATCAAGAGCACCAGAATTGGTGAGGGAAGCTGGGAAGCTGGAAAATCAAACAAAACAGGATCAAGAGCTGTCCCAAACCTGGGCATATATCAAATGCAGATTCTTGGACTTTACTAGCAGACCAAGAGAAGCAGAATTCTCCTGGGGTGGGGTGGCCTGCTGGTGTGCAAATGGAAGGTACGCTGTTACTGCGTGAGCCCTAGAAGTCTTGCCTTCTCAGACGAATCTACTTTACTTGGATGCCTAAACAATCTACCATTTGAGATTCATGCATTGCCCATTGTGTGTTCGTGTTTCAAACACAAATTTCTCTTGGAGGGCAATGAACTAGCTTCCAAGTTAGCTAGAGAAATTAGTATTAACTAACGGGATTTAAAATTCTGCAGATGATTTGATATTGTTCCTTCAAGAGGCAAAGCTTCACTCCCTTCTCCCTGACTATGGGTTGGACTTACTGATTTGCTTTTAACTGACAGAATATGATAGAGCTGATTCCTAAGGCAGGGTCAGAAAAGTCTTTGCAGATTCTTTATATTTTTCTCTCTTGGATTGTTCACCAAGGGAGCCTCCATGCCATGAGGACACACAGGCAGCTTATGGAGATGTTTATCTAGTGAGGAACCAAGACTTCCTGCCAGCAACCGTGTGAGTGAGCCATCTTAGAAGCAGACCCTCTGCGACATGTGACTACAGCCTCATAAGAGACTGTGCAGCAGAACCACCCATCTAAACTGCTCCTAACTCATAGCCATTCCTAACCTGCAGAGACTGTATCAGCTAATAAATGTTGTTTCAAACTGCTGAACTGTGAGGTCATTAGTTATGCACCAATAACCGAACATGTATATGAGTCAGGTCTCACATATATTGATCTATTTAAACTTCTTAACATTCCCAAGAGGTAATTATATTATTAGCTTCATTTTCTAGATGAGGAAATTAAAGAGAGGCTGGGCATGGTGTAATCCCAGCACTTGGGAGGCAGAGGCAGGAGGATCACCTCAAGTTCAAGGCCAGCCTGCACTACATAGTGAGTTCAAGTCCAGCCTGAACTACATAGCAAGACCCTGCCTCAAAAAAAAAAAAATGTAAGAACACAACGTGTAGTAGACACTATTAGTCACCTGTCCTGCGTAGGTTCACAGATCCCCTAGCTACTGTGTGCATTGTCTGCTATTGACACAACTGCCCCTCTTTCCAGAGAATTTCCCTGGAGTGAGTGGCAGGGGTCCTTTCTTAGCAAATTACACATTGTTTCCCTCACCTCCTTGTTGCAGCCCTCACCTGGGCAGGGTGGGCCACCTTGAGGCGGTGTAATTCTCTAAAATGTAATTCGCCCACCAGGGCTACTCGTGGGGTTGGGCAAAAGCCAAATTCTATCTGGGATTACATCTTTACTTCCATAACCCCTTTTTTCCCAAGAGCACTCCTTCCATAAGTCAGGGCACTGGAATCTTGGTTCTGCTTCTGCTTTTAGGGAACCCAAATGCTAAGTTTGGATCTTAAATGTTTCCCAAAGGCCCACGAGTTAAAGACTTAGTCCCCTGCTTGGAGGTGTTGAGAGGTGGTGGAAACTTTAAGAGGTGGGGGTCTATGGGAGGTCTCAGATCACTGGGGATGTGCCCTCAGAAGATACTGTGAGACCCCACTCCTTTCTCTTCTGCTCTCTCTCTTTTCTTACCAGCTGACATGAGATGAACAGCTTGTTCCACCACATGTGCCCTGCCATGATGAGCTGCCCTTGCCACAGGCCCAAAACCAACAGGACCAACCAACCATGCACTGAAACTCCAAAACTGTGAGCCAAAATAAATCTTTTCTCTTTATAAACTGAATATCTTATGTACTTGTTACAGTAATGGAAAGCTGCCTAACCTGTTAATCTAAGTTGGGCATTAAGTGATTTGCCCAAAATCTTACAGCCCGGGTTTGTATCAGGCAGTGTGACTTCAGGGTCCATGCTCTTAACAATGTCTGTAATAAAGCAACTAATATCCACAGGTCCCAAATTCTTGACTCTAATCCTGATATGAGACAAGTGGTAATTCAGTTTTGCATTTTGGAAGTGCAACCTCTGCTCACACATACCCGCAAATAGCACCACATAGAAGCCAGTCTCCTACCCTCAGCCTCATCCCTTACCTCCTGCCCTTACCAATCTGATTCAGAGCCTCATCTTTCTCATTTGTTCTGGCTCCCTCCCTCGAAGAGGGATTTTTCTGTGATTTTTTCCTTCCTGTGGCAAGAGGAATTGTTTCCCCTGAAAGACATGTCCAAATCCTACTCCCTGGTATCTTTGAATGTGACATTTTTTGGAAACAGTCTTTGCAGATATGATTAAGGTAAGGATCTCAAGGTGAGATCATACTGGACTTAGGGTGGACCCCAACCCTAATGACTAGTGGCCTTACATGAGAAAGGAGAGAGAAATTTGAGACAAAGATATGAAGAAAATTCAGAAATAGAGATTGGAAGGATGCTTCTGCAAGTCAAGGAACACCAGCGATTGCTGGAGTCATGGATACTAGGAGAGAGACATAGAAAGGATTGTCCCACAGAGGTCCAGAAGGGACCAACCTTGCCAGCACCTTAATACTGGACTTCTAATGTCCGGAACGCTGACTGAGTTTCTGTTGCCGTAAGTCCTCTTGTTTGTGGTGATTTGTTACAGCAGCCACAGGAAACTAAGACACCTTCCTTCAGAGGCCCCTAGTTTTCTTGGCCCCAAATTCAGTAGGAGTCTTGAGAGTGAGGAGGGGACTACAAATCCATGTACTTTGTTAGCTGGGTGCACCTGCAATCTTATGACGTTCCATTGGATAGGTAAGATGGAATTACGATCATCTCCATTTCTTAAACAGTTGAGAAAACAGGTCTAGAGACTTTAAGTCATTTGTCCAAGGTCCCTCAGCTGGGCGGTATAGCAGTCTAGATTGTGAATCTTTAGACTCCAAATCCCAGATTTTTTAGTCCACAAGAGGAGATTGGAAGAATGTAAGGTTACTGGTAAAGTCTCCCTGTTCATTGTCTACGACTCTTTATTCAAACATATAGATATTTGCAGATGTAGGTGCAGGGAGATGTAGGGAGCAAGGAGATACTTTTGATAGCCTACATCTGTATCTATAATATACTACCTTTGATAGCATATACCTAGTATCACCCATAAACCCTCAGGGAAGTCTAACAAACATTTAACTGACCCCTTCAGATTTTTAATAATGCTATAAATGCAATCCTCATGTGATTTATAAAGCCATTAGGATAAATACTTCCATCTAAAACAACATTGTTACCTCTTGGTGTATGTTTACTTGTATAATATAAGTACAAACTTACTTGAATATGCAGAACCAGAAACACTGACAAAGAGAGAACCTGAGTGCTGTGGACTCAGGAAGTGGGTGTATGTCTGTGTGGCAGCCATCTTTTAAGAAGAGTTGGATTTTCCATCTTAAGGTTTTGAGGCCTTTGCCTGGCTTCTCAGGTGGAAGCCATGTCTCCATGGCCTGATGCCACTCTAGCCACAAATTTCACATTATGCACAGGAAAGGTACTTCTAAAAATGAGCTCCCCAACCTGTCTGTATGGGTCAGCTCCCATGGAGAGCTCCACTTGGGTCACAGAAGTGTGTGCAGGGCCTGGGGCTATGGAAGGTGTTGGAGTGGGGAGGGGCATGGTGACATTTGTTAATCACATTTTTGTAACATGAGATTTTAAGTCTACATCTAAGGAGGCACAAACCCAGGGCCTGAATTTAATTCATCTCCAATGTAACAGCTCTTTGATCTGTGGTGCATTTGTTCATTATATGAAAGAGAACATTTGGGAAGAAATTGAACAGGTTTGAGATGATGCCCAGAAGTCATAGAACTCAATGGAAGTGCAAAAGAAAGAGCCTGCACCTGCTGTCCTGTTCACTGTGGTATCCTTGGTGCCTACTGAGGGTGCCTGGAAGAGAGGCCATGCTGTAAATAAGTAGAGAAGGAAGGGAGGGAAGAGAGGAAAGAAGAGGAGGAAAGACAAAATTCTAAATAATCTAAGGCCTAAGGAATTCAGGTTCAAGTCTTGGTCCCGCTCCTTACTAGCTGCATGACTTTGGGGAAATTTCTTCATCTCTCTGAATCTCCTTTTTCTCCTTTTGAACTGAAGACAACAGTAGCTTCCTACTGCGGGACTATTACAACTCTTACACAATTCATGTAAAAACATCCAGAACACTGCTGCATAGAACAGCTACTCAATTCCATATAATACATCCACGTTTTGCTGAATGAATGCATGCATGAGTGGAAAGTCCAGCTCTTTCCCTGGAGATGGATAGCCTCAGAGCTGAGGGGCAATGAGTATGATGTGCACGGACCAGACAATCACTTCCCAAGGTTTGTCAGTGGAGCGCCGCCTGCCTCCTTATTTATGTGCCAGGTTTTCATCATTTGTCGTCCACACTTAGGGGATTAATTCCCTGGGAAGCGTAGCCAGTAACATACCAGCCAGCCAGACGACAGATACAGATAACAGTGGCCAGGGCTGTAATTCCCATTCCATTGACAGGCCTTCAACGAACAGGGGAAGAATGGAGCAGCTGAAAGCTCCCATTCAAAGTCAGTAACAATAAGTTACAAGCAACTGTGTGCGTGAAGGGCAAGGGAGACACAGGCGGGAGGAGGGTGGCAGCCAGCACCCACTCTTTGTGCCAGCATAGAACGGAGGGCCAGGCAGACAGTACACCAGGAACCCACTTAGATTTTAGAGAAATGACCAGAGTTTTCCAGTTTAGAAAACACAAACCCAAGAGCTTATTTTTCCCTGTTTTTGTGCATGATTCCTTTAAAATTATAATTGAATATAAAATGGTTCAGTTGCTGTGAAAAACAGGTTGTTCTTCAAAAAGTTAAATATAGAAATATCATATGATCTCATAGTTCTACTACTAGGTATGTACCCAAAGATTTGAAAATTGATATTCGAACCAGTCCAGGCATGGTTATGACAGCACCATTCAATAACCGAAAGGAGGAAGCACCACCAATTTCCATCAATAGATGAATTTCTGTCAACAATGAGCAAACTGTGGTACAGTAATACTCTATGGAATATTATTCAGCCATGAAAAGGAACGATATATTGCTACATGCTACAGCCTGGATGCACTCTGTCTTAGTCGCTTTCCTCGTTGCTTGGACAAAGTACCCAACACCCACAACTTAAAGGAGGATAGTTTTATTTTGGCTTACAGTTTCAGAAGTTAATCTTTGCAGAGTCAGCTTGCTCCAAGGCAGGAACAGTATAATGGAAGGCCCTGAGAGAAGAGCTGCTCACATCACGGTGGCCAGGAAGCAGAGAGAAGGGAGGAACTGGGGAGGGAGATTTATTCTTCTGGGTCACACCCCCAGTGAGCCGCCTCCTCCAACCAGGCCCCAGCTCCTAGCAGACCAGCAGCAGTGGACACATCCATCAACCAATCCATTGAGTATAGTGCCCCCATCATCTTCCAAACGCGTGCAACTTTGGGGGGACATTTCAGATCCAAACCATTACCAACCCCAAAAACATGCTAAGCGAGAGAAGCCAGACACAAAGGTTACATACTGTATGATCTATTTATATGAGACCAGGTAAATCCAAAGACACAGTCTGAAGATTGGTGGTCCCGGGGGTCTGGAAAGAGGGGGGGTAGGAGATAAATTGCTTAATGGGGAAGGGGTTTTGTTTTGAAATGATTTAGGGACTAAATAGAAGTGGTAGTTGCACAACATTAGGTGTGTGCTCCATGCCACTAAATTGTTTATTTTAAACTGCTTAATTTTACTTTATGAGACATTTACCTCAACTATTTTTAAATTTTTGTTAACATATTATTTCAGTACATACATGTGATGATAAAGAAAATTCCACCACCCCCCCGCCAGATGGGTATAAGTGAAAAATAAGTTTCCTTTCTTACTTGACCCTCAGTTATCCCCATGGGCAATTACTAGAGATTTCTGTGTGATATTTTGAGCCTATAAACATATTTACAGTTTACAGATGTAAAATAATAGTGTATACATTTAGCCATGGAGGGTGTTTTAAAAATATAGTTTTATAGGTTTCCACCCAGATCTGTTTGATCAGAATTTTCACAGATGGGCCGAGCACCCAACAGGTGCAAAGCTTGCTGGGGCCTCTGACTGTGCCGAGGGTTGGGGGGATGGAGCTGGCACAGCCGGCCTGTGGCATCCCTGCGTCCTTGAGCACCCAGGCCTCCTGCCTTTGATCTGGTTGGCTTCCTGAGGTCTTCCAAAGCCAGGGACTCAGAAGCTGCCTGGCCCCCAGTTCTGCTCTTCCACTACTCCCCTGCCCTTATCATCTATTTCAGGTACATCCTGTCCCATCAGGTAGCCATCAGCTTGCAGGAGCCCCGACTACTGTGGCCTGTGAGGCCCACACTTCTGTAAAGCTCCTCCTGGCTGTTCATAAGCCACTCCCAAAGTTCAGCATTTTGAGCTGGATCTAGAACCTGATGGAATTCTCACCTTGACTCTTGTCACACAATGACTGAGAAACCAAGTCATAAAAGACTGATTGACAAGTGAGAACGTGAGTGTGTTTTAAAATATCTTCCAGCTGTTGAGCCCCTACTGTGAGTCAGACACTGGCTTAGGCATGTATTGCGATAGCTCCCTCAGGGAGGGTCTTAATAAACCCCATTTTCAATTGAAGAGGGCAATTGAAGCTTAGAGTGATTAAAGAATTTGCTAGCTAACAAATGTGGACACCAGACTGGCTGTAAGGTTCATACTCTTTCATCTACCCAGTATTGCCACATGATCCAAAACCCGTCACTCATGAAGATGAGTGGGTCTAACCAGGAACCGGAACATATGAATTTGGTTGACAAGGTTCCTGGAGAGGAAATTATAATCCAAAAATGAGCAAAGACTGAAAACCTCAGGAACAGAGCCTCTCATGGCATTGCCCACACCCACAAGGTCACACTAACCTTGGCCCACAGCCTAGAATTCTCTCTAGTGACCTGAGTGTTGGCATCTCCGCAGCACGGGGAAACCTCCCCTTCTAGAGGCTGAGGAAACCCTGGCAGATTTTGTCTTCTGTCTCTTGTCCATCAAGGTTATCAGCAAGGAAAACAGACTCAAACCCCCAAACCCAGGTTCGAATCCCAGCTGCTCCTTTTGTTAGCCTCGAGGCTTCAGGCTTCAGATACATCACTCCTGCTCCAAGTGTCTATACAACTCCAAAGCTGGGTCCCTGGGGGGGGGGTGTCCCTCCACCCTCCTGCCAAGGCAGGTGGTGTTTCCCCAGGTGCTAAGCACATTTTTCACCTTCCAGTACTGGGGGCTGTCTCTGGTCATGTTTATGGGACTCAGGTAATTCTTAATCCTCCACCTCTGGGCCCTCTGTCCCCTTTGCCCTCAATCCAAACAGGCATATGATCAGCTCCTGGCCGCGGACACAGGATAGATATAAAAAGGACATTGTAGCTGAGACCAGGAGTCCAGAGCTCCTTGGGTCGGATTTCCACCTCCCACGGTTACTAATCAGGCTGGGGAGGCACATGAAGGCCTGTGACCCTTCACCCCAGATGGTCCTCTGTCTCACCACAGACTGGACATGCTCCCGGTGACAAAGCAGCTGCTACTGCCTGACCCCCAGCAGCCCCACAGCAAGCCCCCTCATTCTGGAGGGCCACTTATCTCTCTGAGCAGATAGGGAGTACGTGAATTCTTTTTTTTTTTAATGTTTTGGTGCTGGGGATCGAACTCAGGGCCTTGTGCTTGCAAGGCAAGTGCTCTACCACTTGAACTAAATGCCCAGCCCCAGTACGTGAATTCTTAAATCAAATTCTCTTCTTACTCTAGTGATTACAGTTATTTCAGGGGATCCTTATCCTTGGCTTTTATTCTCCAGGGTGTGTCTCCTTCTGTGGTAGGGTTGAGCTGATATTTATTGAGCCTCTACAATACGCTAAGGGAATTATCCACGAGTGATTTCATTTCGTCCTCATAACAACTGTGGGAGACGGGCACCGATTCCTTCCCCAGTCTAAAGACCACAGCAATAGCTAACAAAGACGGAGCCTTATACAGCAGACATCATTTTCCATGCTTTATGGTTATTAATTTTTTTTCTTAGCACTGCAGTTCAGTGGTGTAGAACCCCATTTAGGGGGATTCAGAGAGGTTGAGCAAGTGGTCCAGGTCACGCAGCCAGCAAATGACAGAGGCTGGGACTCAAGTCTGGGCACTCTGACTCCTGACTGCCCTGCTGCCCTGCCTCATGCTTTCCCCAAGTCAGGTCTCACACGTACTTGCAGCAGCCCACAGCTGCCATTACAGATCAATAGGGTCTGCACCAGACAAGGCCTGGCTCAGCCGCGGAGCTTCCCGAGCTGCCGAAGGACAGACCATACTGATTTCTTAGCTGAGTCTTTAAATGTCAGCGTGTGCGTGACCACCTCAGACCTTGGGTACAGAAATAAAACGCAGAACGAAAGGACATTCCAGCACATGAGACAAGAGGGAGGCAGGCCAGAAGAACAGCAGCCCCCGGGCCTACATTTGAGGGAGGGATGGGGTTCCTGAGCTGTGGGGAATGGGAAGGAGTGCGCACTGTCCCCTTGACCTTGGGCTGCTGTGAAGCCATTTATGGCCTGACACCAGCCCAGAAGAGGTGGGTGGTGAGCTGATTTAGCTCCTCTCTCTGTATTGATTGGTCACCGTTGGGAACTGCTCATTTAGAGACCAGCCTGGCTGACCGAGCAGAGCCGCACCTCCCAGCACTCGCCCGGAACCCCTCTACATGGCTCCCGGACAAGCCAGATAATCATGTGGCGGGGACACACACACACACACACACACACACACACACACACACACACACCCCTGAGACAGAGTTCTTCCCACTCTGACACAGCCTGGCAGGAGACTGACAGTTTAAGGAAGGAAACAGAAACAGACCTCACGTGAATTTCAGACATGCTGTGTGCAATAAAGTGAGAAAATGAGGCCACGTGCGGAGACTTGTGGGAAGGGCTGGGGGAAAGGAAGGGAGCCTGGGAGGCCTTCTCCAAGGCAGTGACATTCAAGCAGAGTTCTGAGTGGGGAAGAAAGGAACCGTTCTGCAGCCTGAAGGAAGAGCTCTCCAGGCGGGGGTCACAACAGAAGCAAAGGCCCTGTGGTAGGAGCAGGCTCAGGTGTTTGGGCAACGAGGGGGCCAGGACAGTAAAACACAAGGAGAAGGCTGAGCGCCAGATGGATGCCCAACCCTGTCACTTTGTCCCTTGTGAGCAGCCCAGGTTCACCAGCAGGACTTGACATTGACCTTCTTCTTTTCCCCATCCCACTCCTGTTCCTAGACGTGGTTTTGGCCCCTTGCCCACACATTCTGGGTAAAATATTCCGGAGAGAAGATTCTTACCCTGCCATGCCTTAGAAGAGATCCAGTTGGGAAGCTAAGGAAGGATCCTGGGGACTGGGAGGCCAGAGGAACTTCCTAATCTTCGGGGACCATCAAAGCCCCTACTTACCTCCTCTAGTCCCAGCTCCCATCTTTGGTACTCAGCCAAAGCTCCCCTGACTCCATCTCTGGGCCTCTGCTCCTCAGACATTGGCAATGACTTTGCCCCCTTCGCTTATGGAAATTCCTCTCATTTGCCTAACATAAATGATTCCAACTCCACAAGGACTTCCCTGACTCTCCATCATGTCTAACTGCTGCTCAGTTTGTCTTAATGTTCCTCATTGGTTTGAAGATCTATTTGAACTTTCGTTTCCTTTGGTCTTGTGGTTTTCTGAATATCCATCTCTTCCATTATACGGAAAGGTCCATGGAGAGCAGGGAGGGGATTAAATGTTGGTTCTGCCATGTTCTGGCTGTGGGACTTGGCAAGACACTTTGCCTGTCCAGATCTCGACTTCCTTTGATCCCTAAAGCCAGGATTTGATATCTGAAGTTTACTGGGAGGTGATTCCAGGGAGTACCAGGAGGCGTGTAGAGAAGTAAATAGGGAAAGGAAAGAACCCCAAATAGGGGTGTTATTCAAAAGTTATCAGACTGAGTAACTGGAGTTTAACCCTGCTGGGCCACTCCGTGAGACAGTACAGAATACCACTTCCTCGCCTGGATCAACATCGCAGGCACCTGGGAACTTTCAAATTATGGGTGTCTGAGTGCTGTCCACAGAGATTTGGATTTAATTGGACTGGGGTGTGGCTTGGACCTCAAGATTTTTCTTATATTTCCCAAGTGGTCTCATGTGCAGCCAAACTTGAGGTCACTGGTGTAGGATATAACTCAGAGCTGTCCTCAGCAAGAGGTGAAACACGAAGGTGTTTATCTACCATTCTCCACACTGTATTTGGTTGAAGCTACTTCTAGCTTATTCCATGAGTGGTCCTAGCATGCTCCCTCAACCAGAAAACAAACAAACCAAACTCCCAGATGTTTTCAGTAAGCAGCCTCAGTTATTGTGAAGGTGAATCTGGGAAGAGCATTAGTGTCTTCTACATCCTTTATCTCTAAAATGGAGGCATCATTTTTGTGATTTTTTTTTTAATAATTGGGTTGGGGATTTAGCTCAATGGTTAGAGCGCTTGCCTCGCAAGCACAAGGCCCTGAGTTCAATTCCCAGCACTAATAATAATAATAACAATAATAATAAATAATTAGAAAATGTCTGCAAAGTTCCTGGCACACAATGGACACTTCACAAACGCTGTTACTGTGGCCTTTGCTGTGGGTTATTGCTGGATTCCCCTCAGCATCCAGCCAGGGGCTTTGCACATGGCAGGTGCCAGGAAATACCAGTGTTTCTCTAAGGCAACAATGCAGGAAGGCTGAGTCAGGGGGGCTGCTGAGACACAGCACTCAATCTTGTTGTCCCTGAGACTCAGAAACAGTGTTTTTCCCTCGATGATCTCATATTTTTTACCTCAGCTGCATGTTGGAATCACTTGAGGACAAGGAAAAAATATATATAAATGCCTGGGTCCTCGCCCAGGGAGTTCTGACTTAATTGGGGCGAGGTCTAGGTATCCCGGATTTATAACACTGCCCCTGGAGAGTCTAGTGTTGTAGACTCAGTAATTAACCAAGTGTGCAAGGCCGGGCAGAAGGTTGGGGGATGAGCAGGGCAGGGCGGAGGCACAGGTCTCCCCTTTGTTCCATCGTAGCCCTTCCCTCTGCCGCGTCCCTAGGGACCCAGAGACTCAGGTGCAGGAAAGAAGCAGGTTCTTCCCATTCTGACACGTGTCCTTCTCCACGTCCGGCCTGGGTGGCCCTGGCACCCCCATTGGCTCCCTGTGTGGACCCTCGCTGAGTGTCCCACTGAGTGAGGTATAGGACACGGGGACACTGCAGCCCTCGTCAAGCCTGCTCCTGAGAGGAGACGAATGCACCAACACCCACGTATTCCAGGGTCCTGGTGGCCCTGTGTACTGTGGATTCAGGAGGGAGAGAATGTCTCCTGGGGGAGGGAGGACGGTGCTTACAAGAGGTTTTCTGGGAAAGCCTTACAAACACAAGTAGGTCTGTCTCTCTCTCTTCTTCCTCCTCCTCCTCCTTCTTCATCTGTCTCAGTATATTGCCCAGACTGTCCTTGAACTTCTGGGCTCCAGCAATCCTGCCTCAGCCTCCCAAGCAGCTGGGACTACAGGCATGTACCACCACACCCAGCTAATGTCCATATGTTATAATTGAGGAATTTAAGTCTTTGGGAAGGAAACCAGTTCAGAGCCTTCTTGATGTTCCAGGCACTCTATTCTCACAGCAATAGTAACTTATATACATTGTGTACCTACTGTGCTCTGGGACACTCTCAAGGGCTCACTGAATCCTCATGACACTCCTATGAGGCTTGTGTGGGCAGATTTGTCATCTTCCTTTCATAAAAAGCAGGCTGAGGATTAGCGAGGTGACCTGACTTTCCCAAGTCCATCCCATTTTCTGATGGAAGTGAAGTCAGGATTGCAACCCCAGCCGGCTGGCTGTTGAGCTCTTGCCTTAACCGGCATATCGTCAGCCTCCATCCCTCTGTCCTTCTCAATGAGCGAGGGAGGGATTAGTATCTTGCCCTCTATGATCAAAGACAAAAAAACCAGAGAGGTCAGAGTCCCACGTTGGGAGAGATACAGACTATGAGTCCAGTCCTGGCCTGCCCAATCCTAGAAGCCCTCTGTGGTCCTCAGTCTGTCCGTGGGCCAGCATCCCTCCATGACCCAGCTGTGCTTGGACAGGTCCTGGCTCCCTTAAGCATTTTCTAGCCCCCCCCCCAAGACCAGGCCCAAGTTGCAGACCCTGCCAGCTATTTACTGAACCTCACCAGGTCTTGCCCAGAGAGGGGCCTCCTGTCCCTCCAGCCGCTGCAGGGACAAGGTCATCAGGGGGTCCTGCTAAGCACAGAACCAGCCTCTGCAGCCCCACCAGTGTCTACCGACAGGCTTGAAGGGTGGCCTGACATCCCAGCTGGGGTGCCTTGCTGTGCATGGCGTGACACCTTCATATTTTTAAACGGGGTTGTGGGGGTGCCAGAAAACCTTTGCTTTGTGGAGTGAGCACAGCCCACCTGTATGCAGCTCCCAACACCTCCTCGGGGTCCAGCTGGATGATACAACAAGACTCTCCCTCTCTCCCCTCCCAGACTTCAAGCCCTGTCCCTTAGAAAAAGTCTGGGAGGTTTGCTCTGCACCCTGCCAACCTAAGGGCTTGTAATGAGCCAAATTATGCTGAATTAATTGGATGTCGTTAGCAGTATCAGGGAGGGGGTTGGGGAGCTGCAGCAGCAGCCACCGAGCCCAGGGAAAGGAAAGGCGGAGGCAGGACAGCCCACAACACAAAATGCTCCGCACAGCTTGTGTGAGAGAAAAACTCCTATTGTCAGCTCTTGCCGAAATAGCCAAGGCACCCACTCTCGCCTCAGACAGCACCTCTATCTTGAAACCGGGCTCCCAGCCCGCAGCTAAGGATGAGGCTCCTCCAGGTCCAGCTGTCCCTATTTGCAGGAGCCACACAGCCTGGATGATGCAAATGAGCCAGCAGCAGTCCCCACTTCCCCACTGAGCTTCAGGGTCCAATCACAGAGGAATCAGGAGGCCCCTCTCTGGGCTGGACATCCCACCCCGTGGCCTGATGAGACGGGCAAGCGAGGAGACCCTGCGCTGCTCATCACGTCCAGTTCAGTGTCTGGGGAGGCTCCAGAGCAAGTGCGGCCATGAGCAGGCACAGCAGAGAGGCCGGCAGAGGTGACAGCAGTGGCTAGAGGGCTGAGCCCAGAAGTCTTATCCTATCTCTGCTACGAATGGGCTGTGTGACCCTGGGCAAGTCACTCTCCTCTCTGGGCGACGGTGTCTTCAAAAGAGGGGTGACGGTGTTGGCTCAGTCAGTTCATCTCTCTGTGGGTCTCAGACATCGGGAGGAGGTAGGGACCTTGCAGGCAGTGCTAAAGTTTAGGATTCTTTGCACAAGGGAAAAATCATTCCCATACTCCCTGTACTATTATTTTTTAAATGAACATAGAATCGATGGTCATTAATAAAACAAATGTTTATGTTAAAGCATGAACTGAATTCATAGGACTTTTAGTCATTGTTTTTTAGTGATATTTTATCTCTTATTTTTCTCATGATGGTAAAATATACATAATAAAATTTAACCATCTTAATCATTCAAGCATACAATTCAATGACGCTACCTATATTCACATTGCTGTGCAGCCATCACAGCTATCCATCTCTGGAACTCTTTTTCCTCATGGTGCCGGGATGGAACACAGGGCCCGGCACATGGTAGGGAAGTGCTCTACCACTGAGCTATGTCCACAGCCCTCTCGAGAACATTTCCATCATCCCAGAGTGAAACGCTCTACTCATTAAACACTAACTCCCTATTCCTCCCTCTCCACAGTCTTTAGTAACCATTGGTCATTTTTTTTTTTAATCAAAAGACACCAAAAACTTAGGTGAAGTCTATGGAAAAACTTGCTGTTGAGGAATCCTACTTCCTAAAAAGGTGCATCACTCTTGACCTAGATGGGCTAACCCTCTTCCTGAGCTGATAGTTAATGATTCTCTGGTGCTTTCTTTTCTCTTTCTTTTTCTTCTTCTTTTTTTTTTTCCCTTTTGATGACAGAAGGGAAAAATTAGCCCATGAATTGTGTTTTCCTGGGGTGAAGATGAATTAATTTTTCCCTTTTCATACAGGATGGAAACATGGCAGCAGAGTATATAGAAAGAGTTAGCAGAGAAGTCCAAGTAGTAGTTTTCTCTGAGAGGCTAAAAAGGTCATAGGAAGGTTTAGGGAGCTAGGAAGTTTCTAGATTTTGATCTGAGAGGAGTTACATGGATGTGTACCTACATTAAAAAATCACTGGGCTGTTTGCTTCAGATTTGTGCACTTTGCTATCTGCATATTATATCCTCAATAACACCATTTTTTTTTAAAGTAGCGAGCCATTCAATTCGAATAGGTCCAAATACCAACATCTCAGGCAGAGAAGAGGCATGTCCCTCCCAGGTTAGGTTTTATATAAGTCTGTGTCTTGGTTGTACAAGCAGAGTGGAATCTGTTCTATCCTGAAATAACACCAGGTAAGGGACTGTTGGTTTAGTCATTTGTTAAAGAAAAAAATATGTGGAGTGCTTTCTATGAGCCAGGCCCTGTGAAATGCCCTGGGGATAGAGAGAAGGTCTCTGACCTTCTGGAACTACATCAACCAACACCATCTCACTTGTCCGCCTACAATATGCATGGCCAAGTTTTCTCACCTCACCTAAATGGCTTCTGCTGCATTCTAAGCTCATTTCCTCTTGCTACTTTCTTAGCAGAGGGCATCTTAAAGCCTCTCTGAGGGCATATTGTGAAGCCGTAGCCAGATGATCACTAGTAGGGAGTAATCTTCTTTGGCAGGCAAAACAATCTCTACTCCTTTATAAACCTGTCCATCTTCAAATTCTCCGACCAGTGTTGCTCTAACACTAACAAGGTGGTATTGCAATTTATCTGGTTGTGTTTTCTTGACTCAGAATGTATTAACAGTAAATGCTTGCTATATTCATCTTTTTATTAGTTATATTTACAGATACTCCTCATTTAATGCCTCTCTTGTTTAATGACTGTTTGGAATTATGACCCCTGTCCAGACTTACAACCCATCTTTATTTTTTTCATATAGTTCTGTGCATCTTGTTTGTAGAGCCTCAATGTCTTTTTTTGTGCAGTACATTTTGTTTACACAGTACTGTAATTTTTGCTGATTTTACTGTACAGTACAGTACTTAGTTTTATGTTCTGTTATACATTATATTATTGTGTGTAAGAGTTATGCAAATAAAGGCAAAGTCATCAAGTTGGGGTTTCCTTTGACCATTTCTCTGTTCAGAATATTGTAACGTACATACTATATACAATTCCTCATTTAGTGACCAATTCATTTAACAACCTAGCTACATGCCTGGAACTCCATCATTAAAGGAAGAATGTCTGTATTGACCACCACACGCACAGCACAATGCCTGTCACATAGTAGCTACACACACAGCTCACTGAATGAATGAGTAACTTTATAAGTTCATCAGTGGAGGGAACAGCAACAAACTCAGAGTGGTTAAAGATCAGGCTGAGGGTCACACAGTACTGGCTAGACTGGGGATGACACCTGTCCCCAGACTTAGGCCCACCCCTCTTGTGTTAGCAGGCAACAGCCACACCATAAAACTTCTCATCTACCCCTTTGAAGAGGTGGGTTTGATTTACATCAGCCATCAGGCAGCAAAAATATGGGCCTTCAAACTTTTAGTGCCTTTTTATTATTCCTGGTGACGCACAGAAATATCATCCAAAACATTAGCAATTACTTTGAAGGTGCATGTTTCAAAGGTTTGGGGATGGGGTGTTCTCCAATTTGATAAGTCAGGGTGTTTTCTGCCAGCAGGGCCCAGGGCCATCAGCAGGACTTGGATCTGATTCAAACGCAGAATTGATCTTTCAAGCCTCATTTTCATTTCCATCAGCACCCTATCAGACACCTTATCCCGGAGCCAGTTCCCATCCATGTATAATTTATACACTTGATTTCAATAGATTAATCTCTGCCTCATTCAGTGAAGGCTAGAACAGGCAGAGCTCCCGTTCTTGTTTTCCTTTGGGAAAATGATCATGTATATTTCCATAGAGTTCATTCTGTTTCCCCTGAGAGAATTACTTTTGTAAAGATTAATTCCAAACTCACTCTCATATTTATTTATTTTTAGGAATGGGTAGATGGTAGGCACATGTGATGTTTGTGTTTATGCTGGAGATAAGCTTGTCCCAGGCATAGCAGAGAGGAGGCCAACCTGTCACCTCCCGATGCTTAGGAGTGGCTATCCACTCAGGGAACAAAACAAGGACGCAGAGAAAAGGCTGAAGCATCACCTGGCGCCAGCACGAGTCCCCACTGACCTCTGACCCAAGTGTAGTTCCCAGCTCCCAGGGCCTCCTCAAAAAACTTAAGCAGCTCCCTTGGAGGAACACCAGAACATCAGAGAAAGATTAGACATTCTTTCCTACACCTAACAAATCGCCATAATGCCAATCTTCATTGTTCCTCTCTGTCTTGATTTTTCTGCCCATTGCTGTTTAGAAGAAACTAATCCAATTTCTGGAATCCCAGTCTCAAGAACTACCTTGGCGGTGACTAAGCTCTTGGCTCCAACACCACAGCCACAGCTCATCTCCGGAGAACCTGTGCTTAAGCCACGCCTTCCCTCCAGAAGTTCCTCCCAGGAGCTCAGCATGGCTGGCTGTATGGTCCACGGTGGCTGCAGCAACGTGTCTCATGCCACGTGCTCTTGTCCTGTGACACTGATGGTTCTCCGCCAAGAGACATGGTCCACGTTTCCTCCACCTGAATCTTGGCAATCCCATGACTGTGGCAGAAGTCATGTTTTTGCTGCCACCTGGCTCTTGCAGAACTCTTATTCCTGCAGCCCAGCTCCACGCTGCGAGGCCACCCGGACCACAGGGACAGGTATGGGTTTCTGGGTGACGGTCCTAGGCAATAGCCAGCATCAATATCAGTCATGTGAGCAAGGGAGCCTTCAAATGACTCTAGGTCCAGAAAACATCTGATTGCAGCTGCCCGAGAGATCCTGAGCAAGAACCACCTCTTCAGCCCCACTTAACTTACAGAATCATGTGAGATAACGATACAATGGTTAGTGTTGTTTGAGGCCGCTCATTTTAGATGATGATTCATTTTGCTGTAATAGATAACTGAAACAGCCGTGGCCAGCAGAACAGGCTGAGACAAAAGGGAACCTCTGGCAGCGTTTCCACTTCCCCAGGTTAAAAGACATTCCACATTTACACAAAATCACACGCAAACAAGTGCTGGCAACTTCAGGTTGTCCCTCCCTCCCTCAGCAGACATTTGGAAAGGAGACAATGGGGCGGAAAGAAACAATATTCACCACATGCTTGCTACGTGGCAAGCTGTTGTCTTCTAACCCATTATGCAGCTGTGGAAACTGAGGTCTAGAGAAGTTGAGTGACTTGACCAAGGCCACACTGCAGCTAAGTGTGCTATTGGTCAAGTGAGGCCTGAATAAGTAATGTAAGGGCTGAGACACATGTGGAGGCAAGAGGTACTCAATAGACACAATTGAATGAATGAAAAAATGGATGAATGCACTCCACCTACTTTCTCTGTGCAATCTTTTTCTTTTTGCCCAGTGGATTAGAAAGACAAACACCAGTTTGCCTTTTCCAGGCAGGGTGAGTGACTGCGGGCTGGGTCCAGGACTTCACTGTGGCCGGGCTCCTGCAGATAAGCTGGCCTTTCCTGCAGCTGGAGGTCACCATCCTGCCCTCCTTTCCGGTCAAGGCCTCAGGGATACCGTCTCTTGTCTCAGCCCTCTTTGGGGGACAGTTCCCTGCGTAGCCTCCCAGCTGTCCCTTCAGGCTCACGTCAGCCCCATCCTGCCTGCACAGGCAGCCGCTGGGGTCTGCTCCTGGAGCAGAGTCAGTGCCGTGGTGGTTGAGGCCACAGAGAAACAGCCGGGCGGGGCCAGCAAGCTTCTCTGGCACCGTTGTCCTCTCCAAGCACAACTGGAATCAGAAACATCCTTCTGCCTTGCCAGAGGCATCGAGGAGGATGGCAATCCTGTGACTACATCACCTTTCTCTTGCTTTCTTATTTTGTGTCGCAGCAAATCATCTTTTTCCAGGATAAAGGGAAAAAGCAAGCACGGGAGGGAGGATTCCACCCTGACCAAACACCCACCATGCCCTGGGCAGTATAGAAAGTGTGTTCATCATCTCATTTAATCCTCACAAGAATGCTACAAGGCACAATATTATTCCTATCTTATAGCTGAGGAAACCGAGGCTCAGAGAGGTTAAAATAACTTTCCCAAAGTCACAAAGCTAGTGGGATTAGGAGCAAGATTTCAAGCCTGTGTAGCTCTAAAGCTAGTGCCTTTTTCACTGTAAGCTTTCTTCTTTTCCGCTTCCTGGGAGTTACGATCCTCTCACCCCTGAAACATATGTGACCATCACCAGGACGAGAAATAATCCAGTGTTCACCACCCAATCAACACCGACCGCCATCAACTTACTCAGTCAAACATATCTGAGCTGCTTCTGCAGCTTCTTTCCTCCTGTCTATAAGACAACTAACTGCAGACGTTTAGTGTTGGCCCAAAGTTATTCCCAAACCTTCCTGAGCCCACCACAGCCCCAAGCTCAGACCCAGCAAATAAGGTGCTCACCCTCTGTCCTGAGGTATCTGAGGTACGGCCCGCCACTGAATTCCGCGTCTGTCAAATCTCTGATAGCACCGCAATTCAGCACCCAGCCCTGGAGCCAAATTGCCTGGTTCAAGTCCTAGTTCTTAACACTAACAGGACCCCTAACAAGTTACCCAGCCTGTACTTGGCTCAGTTTTCCCATTTGCAAAATGGGGTTCATAAGAAAGCCCACTGCATAGGGTTGGGAGGACTCGGTGAACACGTTAGTATACAGAATGGTTCAGAACATCAGACTTTGGAAGCTGGGCATGGTGGTGTTCATTGGTAACCCCAAAACTCTGGGAGGTTGAGGCAGGAGGGTTGCAAGTTCAACCACAACCTGGGCGACTTAGTGGCTTAGCAAGACCCTGTCAAAATATGAAAAAGGGCTAAGGATGCAGCTTAGTGCAATGACTCTAGGCTCAATCCCATAAATGAATGAATGAATGAATGAATGAATGAATAAATAAATAAATAAATAAATAAATAAATAAATAAATAAGATATTAGCTATTGATGGTTTTTCTGGTTTGATCCAAACTCAGTCTAAGCCCACATCTTTCGGGGAGTGGGGGGAACCTTCCAGGCTTCCAGGACTAGCAGCATCACTTTCTGGAGACCACACTGAACAGCCCTCCCAGCCCCTCATCTCAACAGCAAGGAGGACGCTCTTTGAAATTGTCTCCCCTATTTCTTTTCGTGTGGTACAAACTGCTTCACCACCTTTAGGCCTCACCTTGAACCCTCAGATCATTTCTTCCAATTGCCCATGCCCTGCCCTGGAGACCCGGCCTGTCACAGGCAGTAAGCAGAAGCAGAGGCCTCCTCCCCCCACCAGGATATGAATTACCTCCCAAGAGGGGACGGTACAGCCAGAGGGTGAATTGATCTCATTGCTTGGTTCACTAGGTTCCAGGCATCCCAAAACGCCCGTGACCTTTCCTTTCTCTCCAGTGTGTTCATTCCAGGCTTTCCAGTGGCTGGGATCTCTCCCGCAGTGCACAGCCCAGTTACAGAACTGCCCTGTCGTGTCAAAGGATTCTAGATTCTAAGTGGTGCCCCTCAGCATTTACTGCATGTGTTAGTGGTTTACTCCCTCACTTCACTGACGGTTGAAAGCAAAGTTCAAGCCCAGTTAGCCCAAACCACAGAAGCAGAAGATGGATTCTCTACTGTGCCTTTCACCTTTCCTCAACTCACGCTTCCTGAATGTACCAAGGACCTACATTACCAGTCCATTTGGGCTGCTATACCAAGATAACACAGACTGGGTGGCTTATAAACAACAGACATTGATCTCTCATAGTTCTGGATGTAAGTAAGTCCAAGATCATGGTGCCAGCAGACTCCTTATCTGGATCTATTTCCTAGTTCGTAGGTGGCACCTTTTTTCACTGTGTCCTCATGTGGTCAAGGAGTGAGGAGTCTCCCTGAGCCTCTTTTATAAGGACACTAATCCTGTTTGTGAAGGCTCCATCCCCATGACTTAACTGCCTCCCCAAAGTCCTACCTCCTAATATCAGTGAGGGTCAAGATTTCAAAATTTGAATTTGGGAGGGAACCGACACTCAGACTATAGTAGTCTGCCTGCTCCTTGTCCCTGGCCATCTGCCTTCTATGCCCAGCAGTGCACATTCACTCCCTGGTTCCTTCTCTCAACTGATATATCTTCGTTTCTATATCAGCGCTGGTTCCTAATTTTCTGATGGGAATGTATTGTCTCATGTACTCATCACAAATACCCAGGGAGGTGCATGTTCTTGTTAGCCATGTGTTATTGGTGTAGAAACTGAACCTCAGAATGGTTTAAAATCTTGATTGGGTTCCACATCCAATAAAGAGTTGAACCTGGATTGGAATGAGTTTTTCCTACCACACCATACTGCTCCCTTTCACTCAACCCTGCAGTGTTCCCTTCACCTCCCTGGAGACTCATCTTTGCTCTAGTTCTGCCTTGTCTATTGTGTGAGGCTAACAGCTTCCTCTGCTCTGTCTGGCAGGCATCCATTAGTTCCTTCTCCTACTTCCTCTCCTGAAGGCACTTGTACAGTCCTGAGCAAAGAGGCCTGAGAGCTGATGTCTTATTTTAATATCAAGACGTCTGGGTCCATAGAGGATTCTCTGTGGCACATTCATTGACCAGTACTGCAAGAAACACAAAGGCATAGAAGAGCCCTGCGAATAGCCAGATTCAAAACACAATGTGCCAGCACCAGGACCCGAGCACCCTGCCCTGCCACATAAACTCAGAAGACCAAGAATGCGTAAGGTGGTGCTTCCCAAAGTGTGTCCTTGAAACTCTTCCTCTGTGAGATAGATATTACACTGAAAAAAAGGTCTGACAGGTTTGAGAAACATTATATACTCTAACCCCTGCCTAAAGATTGACAGGACACTCTTCAGCAAATTTTAATTTTGAGATCTTGCAGTATAGAAATCAGTTTTCCTTTATTGAACTCATTCGTTCTTCAGTTTATTTAATCCCAAAACCCTTTTATCCCTTTCAGGTTCCCCGGACTCAATGTTCTATGGAATAGGCTTTGAGAACACTACTCTGGTGTCTCTTCTCTCTCCCCAATCGGGACAGTTTCCTCTGCAGATCCCCATCTGTTCAGCTACAACCACTCCCCACGGGGGTGCCAACCAGGCCGGAAGCACACGGCCTGGACCCACGGATGAACTTACACTCCCGTTACTGACAGTGCCCTGTGGCCACCCCTCTGGCCCCTGGATCCTGGAGGCAGCAGCTGGCAGCTGAGCCCAGAGCCGACATCCCTTCTTTAATCTCTTGCCTTCAGGCACGTCCAGGCTCTGTGGGCTCCTAATGGCACCACTGTCAGAACACTTCCAGCACATTAGAGTATTTTCAGCACTCCAGAGTATGAGGCAGGAGGATGGCAAGTTCGAGTCCACCCTGGGCAACTTGGTGAGACCCTGTCTCTAAATAAAAAAGTTTAAAAGGGCTAGGGATATAGCTCAGTGCAAAGGTTCTGGTTTAATTCCTAGTACCAGAGAGGGAACAAAAACAAAAACAGGTCCAGCAGACTGCCTGCCTCTTCCTGCAGGACAGGATGCACTGGATGGAGAGGCAGTGAGGTGACAAGTGTCCTGGCTGGAAGAGGTACTTCCTGAGGCAGTGCTTCGTGCTGGGTCATCAGTCTGTTCAAGGGGAGGCATCAAAAAGCTTGCAAGGCAAAGAAACAAATAACTCCTCAGAAGCAAACATCCTCACAAGTGCTCAACGTGTGAAAGAACCCACCTGTCTCACCACCCCACTCCTGGGTAACACCCAGAACAGCAGTAGCATCCACAGCTGCCTCCACCCCCAACAGCCAAAGTCACATGAATGCTACCAGCCTTTGCCTGACGGTGCCTAAGAACGGGGCCAGCATAACTGGTACATTTCGTTCAGTATGAAGCCCAGCACAAGAGATGAAGCAATAGAGCCCAGAACAGGGTAGGGTACGGCCGGAGGGCCCTGTGAAATCCACACTTCTACTGCCTCATGAAATTTGCTTTCTCAAGCCAGGCATCCTCTTTTTAAGGGACCTGGGTTAACACTGTCCATGACATGTGCACACACATGTATTTAAAACAATGGCCACGCCAAGACTTTGCAAAACACTTCACACTGTGTGTACACTGTGATGGTGGATACACTTGTGTATGTGTGAGTGAGAGGAGGGGAGTCAAAAACACAACCAAAAGCCAGAAAAGAAGGGTTCTGTTAGGCAATATTGCTTCAAACAGATACATACTTCCTATGATTGATTATTAACATTGGCACCAATGACTGCTTGTCTTTCCCACCTCCAGTCCATCCTGGAATAGGGTCTCCGTCCCAAGAAATGCCCAGCCCCTCTCTCAGAATGCTACGCTCTACGGTAAGCATAGGACCAACAAAGTAAGTAGAGGACAAAGCAATTAACCATTTCCCTCGACTAAAGTTCCAGCCTCTTACTGCCTTGATAATTTACTCTGTAAAATAGCAAGTACCTTGGCTCAGAGTCACTTTCCAAATTTATCTGAAAGTCCCTGAATTCTGCTGAGTCTGACTTCACTCCATGAACAGGGCAAAAACAATAATGTCTTCAACACCTCATTGTTTTGTGCCAAATATCACCCCTGGTACTTCTCTTAAATCCTGTAATTACAATACTGATGGTTTTCCTGCAAAGCTTCCCTTTTCTGGGACACTAGGAGACAGAATTAGTGGTTTTATTGTTTCTGTGTAACTCTTTGGAACAATGGATCAAAAACTGTATCACTGGGTACCACTCCTTCTCCAACACATCTTCCAGTTTCTACCAAGAGCTGAGAGGTCTTGGATCCAGCCTCGCAACTCTCGGGAAAAGTTGCAGAGGTTCTGAGCCTTCAAGGAACACACAGAAGCCAAAGTCATATCACAATCTGTCCAACTCTGAACCAGAGACTCAGTCATCTGCTCTGACCCTTTGTGGCCCCTAACAGAATCTCCTTTTTCTTTCCTGTGAATGGTTCCAAAGTCCACCACCAGCTTAAGTCACAGACATGCGGGCTGTCTGGGAATTATCTATTTCCCTTCCCAGACTGCCCTGCCATATTCAGTGGTCTCAGAAGTTCTGTCGAAGCCATCCTCTCCTCGCCAGCCTTACTACTTCTGCCTCTGTTCCGACCCATCATCATCATCTCTCCCCTGGCTGAACTACAAGCTCCTAAATGGTCTCCCCACCTCCCGTCTTGCCCCTTCTATGTGTTCTCCGTGTTACTGTAAGAACGATCTTTCTGGAAAACAAACAGGATCACATAACTGCTATGTAAAGCCCCTCAAAAACTGCCTGTGCTCAACTGGATAAAGTTCTAATCCCAGCACTGTGTCCTGAGGTCTTTCATGTTGGTGTCCCAGGCTACCTCCCCAGGTTCTTTCCTTTGTCATTCCCTCTCTCTTATCAAATATTAAACTATAGTGCTTGTAGTTCCTAGGACACACCTTCCTCCTTCCTGCCTCTGGCCTTTGCATATACTATTTCCACATTCTGGAACAATTTTCCATCTTCTTTCTCCTGGCTAGGTCCTATTCATTCTCCAAGACTTACTTAATTCATGCATAACTTCCTCTGGAAAACTTTCTGGAACTGTAAAAAGCCCCTCATGCCTCCCTACTATCCCTAAAGTACTCACATGAAAACATGCTCTGTACCTTCCATCTTAGTCTTATCTTTCTGAAATGTGGGAGAATGTGATCCAGACCGCTGAGCAACTCCTAACCCACAGCACTGGAGAGACTACCTCTCCAGCATCTCTTTCCTCTTTCCCAACAGAACCCCCATTTCTTCTGCTAACTAACCTCCTCTAAGGAGCCCCACTGCTTCAGGGAAAGCTAATCCCACTCGCTTTCCGAGTGGAAGGGGGTGGGGACACATCCTTCATTTTCCTTCACAATTCCATTTCCTTTCACAATGATTGGCTCGAGATCATCATGTGACCCAACTTGTTAGAAGAAGAGCTGGCCAAAATTTTTTCCCACTCTGTGGGTTTCCTCTTCACTCTGTTGGTGGTTTCTTTTGCCAGGCGAAAGCTTGTTAATACAAGTTCTGTCCAATTTTCTATTGTGCCAATCTCCTTCTGTTGATTCGTCCTCAAATATAATATTTTCTCTTACGAAAGAGCCACAAGATTCCCTCACATCAGAGATACATTTTTCCTTCCTTGTTTCTTTGTTGTTGTTGTTGTTGTTATTTGTGGTAGTGACACTGGGGATCAAACACAGGGCCATCTCCAATCCTACATTTGTTGTTGATGATGATGTCAGAATTCATTTGGCAGGTAAATTGTGTATACCTCTTGGAATATTTTTAAATACATAAAGTAAGTTATATGCAATTATAATGTAACACATTTATTAAAATATTAAATTAACATATTTATGATATAATATATGGTGTTTACCAACACACTCAAGAGCAAGATCTAGTGAAGGGGACTAATAATACTATAATTTCAAAGTGTAATGGAACCTAAATAATATTTTATTATATATTCACAATTGTAATGCTATGTGAAAATATATGTAGGCTGAGTGTGGTAGTGCATGCCTGTAATCCCAGCACTTGGGAGGCTCAGGCAGGAGGAGAGCCTCAAGTTTGAGGCCAGCCTGGGCTTTATAGTGAGTTTAAGGACAGCCTGAACTACACAGTGAGACCCTGTCTCAAAACAACAACAACAACAACAGAAAGAAAATATATGTGATTTCTGGGACCAAAGCCACAGCACATTACTATCACTGTAGTTGTCTGTATTCGTAATTGAAGTAAACACCAAGCTTCAGTTAGAGGTTACTGATGTAATTTTTTTTCCCACTCAGGTTCACAGCTCCCTACTTTGTCCAGGGAGTCCAGGTAAGAACCTCCGCTCCAGACCTCACATTCCCTGGATGTGGTAGCTGGAACCACTAGCACCATCTTGGTAATAGCCTGAGGATGAATCAACAGAAGGAGATTGGCACAACAGAAAGTTGAAAGAACTTGTATTGAAAAGCTTTCCCATGGCAAAAGAAACCACCAACAGAGCAAAGGGGCAACCCCAGAGCGGGTGAAAATTTTTGCCAGCTGTTCCCCTAACAAAGGACTAATATCTAGAATATATAAAGAACTAAAAAAAAGTCAGACCCCCCAAATTTAAAGACCCAATCCAAAAATGGGCAGCTGAAATGAATAGATATTTCTCAGATGAAGAAGTAGAAATGGCAAATAAACATATAATAAAAATATTCAACGTCACTGGCCATTCATGAGATGCAAATTAAAACAACACTGAGATTCCATCTCACTCCAGAAAGAATGGCCATTATTAAGAAATCAGCCAATAAAAAATGCTGGAGGGGCTTTGGGGAAAAAGGAACCCTTCTCCACTGTTGGTAGAAATGTAGACTGGTGCAACTACTATGGATATCAGTGTGGAGAGTCCTCAAAAAACTAGGACTAGAGGTTCTGGTTCTATTTGACCAGTTATTCCCCTTCTTGGTATCTTCCCAAAAGAATTAAAAGCATCATACCACAGCAATATATGTACACTCATGTTTATAGCAACACAGTTCATAATAGCTAAATCTTGGAAACAGCTCAAATGCCCATCAACTGATAAACAGATTAAAAAAAAATGTGGTTTTTTCATACAATGGAGTACTACAGTGTTTCAATTAGCAATAATCACACCTTGGATAAACTTCACTGGCTACGATACTGCCACTGCACAAAGATTGAAGTATCACTCTGCATAAAGAACAATAAGCTTGAGACATTTCTAGGTAAATGGATGCACCTTGAGACCATACCCTTAAGTGAAATAAATCAGACACACATGTTTAAATACCATTTTGTTTCTCTGGTGCGAGAATCTGAAAGTGCAAATAAAGACTAAACTGTATTATATTGGGAAAGGGAAGAAATTGTTCAAATGGGAAGAGGAACAAAGGAGGGGGGAGGGGAAAGGAAGGGAGGGTGAAAAAAAAGAATAGAAGGAAAATATGGAAACAAAGTTTTTGTAAATAAGAAGGGGAAGACAGGTTGAAGGGAGGGAAGGGGAATGGGAAAAAAAGAAGCAGCAAGATATATCATGTACAGGTACAAATTCACTACAATGAATGTTATCACTATGGATATCTAAAATGTACCACTAAAATATTAAAAAGAAAAAAATTTTTAAAAAAAAGAAAAGAATTTGTGTCCTTATTGTCATTGTTGAGCCTTGAAACCAACCAACCCAAAGCCCAGGAACTTCAGTTATGAAAACAGTAGACTGGAGGTGTAGCCCAGTGATAGAGAGTTTGTCTAGCATATGTAAAACTCTGGGTTTGATCTCCAACACCTCAAAAAAAGATCACGAAAAATAAAAACAACCTGTTTAAGCTATTTTATCCAGGATTTCCATGACTTCAGCCATTTATAGCAAAGGAAGGATGCTTCATTTCATATCAGAGTCCAGGTCACAGGACAGAATAAATGGAGCATCCACACTGAGCTCCCAATCCAAGCAGGAAGCCCCTCTGCTGACTAAAAGCAATTTAAACCGCCCCTGCTGTGTTCACAGCACAGGAGAATTCTGATCCCACAGAGCTGGTGTCGGTGTGAGCCCTGGGGTCAGAGAGACTGTGAGGCGCTCCCTTACCCAAGCACGCGTTTGCAAAGGCTGTCGATGGAGGTGAGGCCCTGCACAGGGAACCATTGATGAGAACTCTTTTCCTAACCGCTGCCCTTTGAGAACTCCGGGAAGTAGTAACAAGGGTTCTGAATGTTAAAGCTGACACTCTATTACCCACAGCATGGGGCAAGAACAATGTGGGACGCACTAAAGAGCAGAACTATTCAAACTGTACTCCTCAGGCAAGCACATCAAACTTGAGGATGTGTCAGATACACATTGAACATCACTAGAAGCAACAGAGACAGATTTCTCAGTCCTGTCCCCAGAGGTTCTGTTATAGTAGGTTGGCAGTGGGCCCCAAAATTTTCATCTGTACAAAATTTGAGGTGGTGCTGAGGCTACTGGCCCAGGGACCATACTCTAACGAGCATTGACAGCCAGGTGTGCTAGCAGGAACCTGTAATCCCAGCACTCTGGGAGGCTGAGACAGGAGGATAGGAAGTTCGAGCCCAGGCTGATGGACTTAACAACTTAGAAAGACCCTGTCTCAAGAAAGAAAAGTCCTGAGTTCAATCCCCAGTACTGCAGAAGGAAGAACAGAAGGAGGAGGAGGAGGGGGAGAGATTGGCTTAAGGAATCCAAAGGAGCCCAGAATTGCTCTCACAGCCATATGACTAAATGATATCACCTAAGGAAGAGCAACTGGCCTTTAAAGTTCATTAGGGGGGTTGGGGATCTGACTCAGTGATAGAGCGCTTGCCAAGGCCCTGAGTTCGATCCCCAGCACTTTCAAAAAAAAAAAAAATTCATTAGGTATTAGTGTGCTGCTGATCGGTTCTCTTTACCGAGTTTGGTTTGAGCCAAATGCAACAATCCGTGCTCCAGGGTACAGTCGGTAAGCATGCGGCACTTACACAGCAGATGCAACAATCCTGGATGGTGTGCTGGAGCCAGCTTGTAACTGCTCAGAAGAGCCAATTTTCCAATTTTCAGGAAATTTGCACACTGGTTATTAAATACATCACACACACACACACACACACACACACACACACAGTGCTAGGGATCAAATCCAGGGCCTGGTGCATGTGAAGCAAGTATCACTGAGTTACACCCCTGTCCCAAAAATTGCTATTACTAAAAATTAAACTATACTATACTATAATTAAAGGGTATTAAATCATACTTACAGTGAAATAAACTACATTAAAAACAAAAGTATTCAAAATGTATCAGTTCTTAGTTATTTTACTGTATTTTAGTATTATCTACGCTTTTGAGATTATTTATGTCTCTTTTATCTTTCTTGTGAAAATACTGTACAATGTGCTACTAAGTGTCTCTTCCTAACTCTGTATTTAGTGACTTAATGTTGGTAGATTGGAAGCAGCAAGGTAGGAGTACTTAGATCACAGAAAGTCGTTGATTATATAGACTTGAGAAAATGTTAATAATTCAGATTAAACTTGGAGGCATGTTGTATCTATAACATCTGGTTACAGTAAGACCAGAAAACAACAACAATAACAAAAATGTTCTCTCAACGCTGGGCATGGTGGGGCATGCCTATAATCCCACCACTTCGGAGGCCGAGGCAGGAAGATAGCCAGGAGTTCAAGGTTCAAGGCCAACCTGAGCTACATAGTGAGTTCAAAGTCAGCTTGAACTACACAGTGAGACCCTGTCTCAAAAAAACCAAAAAAGGAAAAAAAAACAAAAAAACCAAAGGAATGAAAGGAAATGTCTTCTAGTATTCAACAACTACCAGCTGATTTAGCAAAAAAATCAGTATCATGGATGAATAAATGAATTTAAGATACACATGTTTGTTGTTTCTCTTTCATCTTAATCATTAACATAAATGAAAATAACTGACATTCGTGTTAGAATTATATTCATCGCTAATGACGTGAGCACATTCTGTGCTGAATTGGATAGCAGTTTTTCACAGTGAGATTTTACCAAATCATAGCTGACTTGAAACTGTAGTTCGTTAGCAAAGATCAACAAAAGCATTGTGAGAATCGATTGGCTACACAGAATTTACAACAAATAATGTATGTTTTATTTCTATTTACAAATTGAGTATGCCACATCTGTATTAGTCAGCTCTGATTGCCATAACAAAATACTATAATTTAGGTAGCTTGGACAGCAGCAATTGGCTTTCTTGGACACTAGAAGCCTGCTATGCTTTAGGTAAGAAGTGTCCTCCAACGATCTGGGTATTGAATGCTTGATTCCCGAAGCAGCAATGTTCAGAGGGGAGGGCCTTCAAGTTCCCAACTTCCCAACGCCTCGCCGCCTGTCTTTTCTTAGATGTTTACCAAGACACCAAAAGCAGAAGAGCCCCTGGAGGAAAGGCTGGGGAGGAGCCGGCCTCTTCGTCAGTGGTCAGAGCACTGAGCGGGGGCAGCGTGCTGAGGGGCAATCCTGAACCAGAAGCACGCGGTGCTGCAGACAGACGGTACTCTGGGCGGTGGTGACAGTGGGAGGAGCAGCGGTTCTCTCCGGAGTGGCGGAGATGATGAAAAGCTGGGTTATTCACACACACCCTCACTGATGCACCAGTGAGGAGAGACCCGGTCCTTCGGTTGCTCAGATGGGGCTCTAAAGCAGCACCCGCATGGCCTAATGACTTATGAGATATCATCTGTACTTCATTCGGCAAACTTCACTGTCATTCTGCAATGACAAAGCTGGCCTCTGCAGGAAGATGACTCAGCCAAAGAGGTCATCAGGGTCCTGGTGAGTCAGGGTTCAGTGCCTTGGGTACCTTGGTTTCACTCACCCTGTGCTCTGTGGGGGAGACTTCTCTTAAATGAGCAGAGGAGGCATTTGGTCACTTGCATTAAAAACACACAGCCAGGCTGTGTGGCTGTGAACGCGCATCTGTGCTTCTCGAGACCTTCTACAGGCTCTACAGGCACCCTTGGTGTGGGCCGAGGGTGCTGTAGGAGCACTGTGCCTGCAGCTTTTACACAGTGACCGGGCTGGCCCTGTCCTGACTCCTAGTCTGCCTGTTTCCTTCCTCTTTGCCTGACTCCCCAAGTGAGCACAAGTTCCTATAACTGGGAACACAACGTGCACGGGCTGTGGTGCTAGAACAGGTTGCAAGTATTGATGCTGCCACTTACTACATTTGACACCAGTCAAGTCAGTTAAATGGAAAGAGAAAGGAGCAAAAATTTATCGAGAGCCTTGTGTAAGTTAGGTTCTTTTTAATTGCAGGCGACCAAAAGCCAACTCAAACAAGAGAGGGAAGGAAGGAGTTAGAGAGAAGGCGGATTTATTGGCTCAGCAACTGAATTATGTTGAGAGGGGCCTTGTTGGCTTCTGGTGTGGCTTGACCCAGGGGACTCTGAGGTGTTCTCAGGACTCATTCCTGCTCTTTCTTTGTCTCTAGACTTCACTTTCTCTGTGTTCCTTATCACAGGAGCCTCCTACTCAGGACCGGAAGATGGCGGCCCAAACCCCAGTCATATGTACATGGTCAGACATCCACCCTGCAGTAGGGAGAACGGGTTGCTTCCAATAACACCCACACAGTCCTCGGCTTCATGCTGGGCCAATATGAGTCACCTGCTGCGTCCCTGAACAAAGTTCTGTGGGCTGAAGATATGCGGAACCCTGATCTGCCACTTACATCACTTGGCCATCCCCGACATGAGGAATGAAACTTCACTGGAGCACACACATTACAATGTACTTGGAGTAGTTCCACAGAGAGAGATAGACAGACAGACATAGAGACAGAGACAGAGAGAGACAGAGACAGAGAGAGAAAAGACAGACAGACAGACAGACAGAAAGAAGGAAGGAAAGAAGGAAGGAAGGAAGGAAGGAGGAAAGAAAGGAAGGAAGGAAGGAAGGAAGGAAGGAAGGAAGAAAGAAAGAAAGAAAGAAAGAAAGAAAGAAAGAAAGAAAGAAAGAAAGAAAGAAAGAAAGAAGGAAAGAAAGGCAGAGTTATTGAAATAAGGGGCAATGAATTGTGAGTAGCCAAAAACACAACAAATGCCTGCTACACCTCCTATTTTCCAAGCTCCTGGTTCTTTTTTTCCCACTAAATTCTCATAACAATGTAACTTAATCTTTCACAACCACAGCTTCCTCTTTTTAAAATTAGGAGAAATGAGAACAGCTACTACTTATTTATTACTTGCCAGGTATCAGGCTGTGGGCTAAATGCTCTGTGTATTTAACACATTCAACTATTTATATCATAAAAGTGCTGTTGGACATAAAGTAAAATAGATAACATAAAATGTCCTATGCATAATACCTGGTATGTAATAGTTTAAATTTATTTTATTTGTAGCAGCCACTAACTACTACAGTATTAAGCACCCAACAGGTGCTGATTTTAAAAGTTGAATGAACGCATTTATGTGTGAAGTATTTCTCCATGTACTTATTTATATTCTACCTAGTTGCACAAAGGATTTGATACAACATTCAGGATATAGGTTCAACAACATAGCACAACCCTGGACATAGCAGCCCTTATCTATAGTCCCAGCACTCAGCAGGTGGAGGAAGGATGATCACTTGGGCCCACAAGTTTGGGACCAACCTAGGCAACGTAACTGATCCCATCTCAAAAATATAGTTGGATAACATAAACAAAAATAAAATCAGAACCAAGGGACTATATAAATTCGAATAGAATAACAAGATAGGTAGAAAAATAAAATGCACTTCTGGAGATCATGAAACTGACTTGTGAATTTGGCTTTGAGTTTCCTGGCAACCAAAGAGAAGAGGGAAAATTCATTAGTTGCAATCTCACAGTTGAAGAATGAAAAGAAAAAAATCATTCCTCAGAGAAAAGAATTTCACTCATTGGCTTTTGAGATAGACAATTTTTGTTGAGGGGTTGGGGATTTACATCAAATGATGAGCACTTGCCTAGCGAGCACAAAGCCCTGAGTTCAAGCACCAGCACCCACTGCCCCCCCAATAAAAAGAATTCTTGTCGAGGGTTTGGAGGAGGGAGAACAGGGTCAGATATTGAAAGATCCTCTTTGGGCAAAGAATCACAGCTTCTATAGCACAGGAAGTGATTGGCAAGCAGCACTTCCTCTTGGGTGGGGCAACTGGCTGTGGTACCTTTGACAGCAGGATGAGGTGCCACTGTAGGCCTTTGATAGAACAACGCAACTCCTTGAGGTAAAATGCTTCCCAAGCCTCGAGAGGGATCCTCTCACAGACTCCACATTCAGAGGGGAAGCAGCAGGCTTGTCTCCAGGAAGAGGCCCACCCTGAGGGCCTGAGCTCAGTTTTCCCTGAGGAGGCACCCAGATACTCTCACTAGACCTCAAGAGGAGACGCCAAAGAGTTTTCACCAGCCTCTCTTCTCGACAGGTCACGCCCTTTCTGCTCCAAGATCCCCGCTCTACCGACAAGAAAGCGTTAATTGTGGTGACCCAAATCTGCAGTCCTGTTTTCAGCATGCTGAAAATTACTTTTTAATCCTGGCTTTCAGGGCCTGCCTGGGGAGCCATCTGCTGCTCCCTCCCCCACCTCAGGCACTGGGATTACTCCCACCTGCCCCGCCTCTCTTGCTTTTGTGGGACCTAATTCTACTCCTGCCCTTCCCAACAATAACAATTTGGAGGATGACAGCTTCATTTGTAGGATGGGAGGAGAACATACATTTTTCAAGCAAATAAAAGGCAAGATCTTCCCTGTAGACTAGACAGAAAACAATTGGAAAGATCAGAACCCACAGAGGTGGGGGTCTAGGATAACCATCTCTACCAGCTCTGGAGACACTGCCATCTGCGGCAGGGATCTGGGGCTGGGCAGTGTGCTGCTTGTTTTTTTGTTTGTTTGTTTGTTTGTTTGTTTGTTTGTTTGTGTGTGTGTGTGTGTGTGTGCTGGGCTTCATTTCTTGGGGGCCCAAAAGTTCCAGAAGTGACTGATGTGCCGGTGACTCTGGTTTGTTGAGGAAACTGAGCAGAAGTCCCTGAACTCCCAGAGATTGGAACAAGAGCCAGAGATTACTCCCTGCCCTCTCAGTCCTTCAGCACCTCCCTGGGCCAATTTATGTGGGCCACCTACAGAGTGCTCTGCTCCGCACCCTCAGGGACCTCACTAACCAGGGGGCAGGAAAATGAGTCAACAGAGAGGAGCCAGTGTGATGCGTGCTGTGATGGGGTCTTTGAGCCAAGCCTTAAACATGGACAAGGTGAGCGGGAGATCCCGGGAAAGGGAATCACGAGGACAGAAGCCTGAGTCAAGGAGGTGCTCACGAGGAGGGTTCAGAGCCGGATCTTCTTTCCTACAAGGCTGGTGTATTTCTTGACTGCTTTGGTGCAACCCCAAGAAAGATAATCCAGCAATGATAAAATGAGAAATTACGAATGCACATATTATTTTCACCCAGGAATTTGACTTGCGAGAATTTATCTACTGGATACACAACCACATGTGCAAAATGACGTACTGTATTTACGATATTATTCAATATTGCACTGTTTGCAATAGCAAAAGGTTGAGAATGACCTAAATGTCCCCCAACAACAGACAGGCTAAATGACTCACAGTATATCCATACAAATACTCTGCAATGGGAAGAAGAATAAAGTAGCTCTTTATGCTCTGATATGAAATGATCTCTAAGAATATTAATAAGTAGTCAAAAGCCAGGGAATCAACCAAGTGCAAAGTATGATCCTTGGGCCTCAGTTTCCTCATCTGTAACATGGAAATTAAAATGTCTACCTTAACTACCTCTCATGGTTGATGCAAATACTTTAATGAAAAGAGACATCTAATCCAGACTCTAGAATGAACTATTAGGATCTTCTCCAGGGAACTTTACCCAAGCATATTCTTTGATACCACCAACGTATACATTTAAAAATGTGATCAAAGGGAAGTTAGGAAAGCTGGCCCTGCATTAGCAAGCCACAGCCATCACTTTGAAATTCCCTAAGCCGTCCCCCTCTCCAGACAACAAAACACACAGGTAAATGGGGAGGATCCTGCCCCATATATACAAGTAGGCAATATCCATACATTTCAAATGTTTGTCCTTGGCAAGGGCTGTAGCTGTCTTTTAAAGTGGCTAAATGAAGTAAAGGAAAATCAGAAAAATGCAAATGAGATTCTTATTTTAGGCAAATCAATCTCAGCGATGCTTATATCTGATCAAGTTTATCTTTAGGACGATCATTAAGATAATGGATTAATGTGAAAGTTTATTTTTACCCTGTCTGCTCTCACTCCTTAAGACTCTTCAGGCCTTATCTTGACTCTGCCTGACGGCCCTAGTCGCTTTAAGGACAGAAACCCTAACATGAGTTAGAGAGGCTCCGGCCATCACAGGGTCCAGCTCACCACAAGGTCACCCAGCACCGCACTGCTCCACTTCTCCCCACGTGACATGAGCCAGCTGCAGCCACTTTCAGACTCCAGAGGTTTTCCTTGAGAAGCCCCAGAAAAGGATAAGGAAGACATGTGGGACAGTAGGTTTTTAAGGGACAATACACAGAAGTGATCTGCAGCAGAAGCTTTGCACTCAGGCAGTCCTGGTTTAATTCCAGCAACCTCACTTACCTGCTGCATGACCCTAACTTCCTACAAGTCTCAGTTTCCTCATCTATAAAATGGGATAATAATGGCATCTGTTTCATAGGGTTGCTGTACCATCTAAACGAGAATTGTATGCTCAACGTAGTGAAGTATCTGACGTGGGGTAAAACTAAGAGCTACTGAGTACTTAATATATACCCAGGACGGTACTTTATATGCAATAATTAATTTAATACCAGCAACAATAGACAACAGGTGTTATTAGCTTCTTATTAAAAAAAAAAAAAAAGGCAGGGTGGGGATGGAGGTCTGAGAGGCTGAGTGGCATAGCCAAGTGGCAGAACCAGGCTTTGGACCATGGCTCTGGAGCATCCTCTCACTCCTGCTCTACAGCTGTTGCCAGCTCACTCTGTGAACCACAAGGATGAAAAAGGGGCTCTTTCCCTAACACAGAAACTGGACTTGTACTGAATCCTTCCAGAATTCTACGAAAGGGCACCAGGTCAGCAAGAGGCAAAGGGGAGGATGCTTGGCGCCATCACAACACAGTATGGAGAGAGAGAGAGAGGTAGACCGTGAACAGTCCCCGGGGGCCATCATCCAGTCTGGAAGGACCAGCCCCTAGCAGAGTCCCTGGCACACTTCCCCCTGAGCCTTGAAGCCTTGGCTAAGGCTCTCTCTCCCCTCGACATTGGGGAGGAGCTTGAGACATGGGGCTCTGCGAAGGAAGGCAAAGGTGAAAGTCGCAGCATCCTCTCACAACTTTATCCTTTCAAGCACTACCTCGCTTTGAAGCACAGTCACAATGGGAGGGTGGGGATCGGCCTGGGGGGAAATGGCACTTGTATCTGAATCCAAAAATGCCTGCCTGTAGATATAAAGAAACAGCCAACCTCTTAAGAACAACGAAATCATTCAGGCTTATTTCAACACAGGTTCTAACACTTACTAGACTTGAGTGATTGGCTTCAGCAGACATTTCTGTTTTCTTGTCTATAAAATGAGGCAAACGCTGGGGATTTAGCTCAGTGGTTAGAGTGCTTGTCTAGCAAGCACAAGGCCCTGAGTTCGATCCCCGGCACCTAAATAAATAAATAAAATGAGGCAAACAACACTTCGTAGAGTTTCTAGGATTTGGAGTGTATACACAAAGTCTAGATGGGATCTAGCACAGAGTAAGCAGTTAATAAATAGTACTACTTATTATTCTATGTGGTAGTTTTACATTCCTAAACGATAAAAACATGTATCCTGTATACAGCTAATTACACGTTTGTGGAGTTGGGAGTGTGCACACAAGATACAAACATGCATTTAGACATGTTTCCCCAGCCGTGTTACTGAAAAGTCAGCACATTTTCAGAAATCCCCATGAGTCACAGTGTATCACAGTCCACCTCATCTTCAATTCTGATGCCATATGCAAGGCAACAATTACTGATCCCCTGGTAGGGATTGGAAATCTAAGGGACTTAGCAGTATCTAAGTAGTTCGTTCAAAATCCCAGGTTAGCTGGGGGTGGTGGCGCCTGCCTGTAATCTCAGCACTCAGGAGGCTGAGGCAGGATGACTACTGAGAGTTCGCAAATTCAAGTCTAGTCTGGGCTACATGGTGAGTTCAAGGCCAGCCTGAACTGCACAGCAAGACTGTCTCAAAAAAAAAAAAAAAAATTACAGGTTAGTCCAGTATTTTCTCTTTTTAGTCTCCCTAACAATTTGTGTCCAGCCTGAACCCTTCACTCCACTCTCTGTCAAGCTGAAGGATTGTAGCTACCACACCCCGCAAAGCAGCCTGACTATGGAGTGAGAGGAAACATAGAGGGAAGGAGGGAGATGGAGAAGGGTGAGATAAAGGGGTAAGTGCTCTCTGTTCCCCTAGACTGAGTTCCCTCCTTGTGGTTGGGAGCCTGTACCCACCCAGGGGTGCTGCCAACCTGACTCCCCATGCGTCCCTGCTTTGCCTTGTCCTCACAAGGGCTGCAGGAATACCCCAAATGTGCCCCCAAAGATGGTTCCCTGCACTGGCTTCTGGGCTGCTGGAACCCTGCTGGTTCCACACGAGCCTGCGCACACTCAGGGCTGTGGAAGGCAGTATCAGGAGAAATTCCAGGAATGAATGAGGTCTAAGGAGCACTCGCTTTGGGGACTTCCTGCTGCACCTCATCCTTAGTGGGACTGCAAACCTTTCAGTTTTGATTTCCCACCTGAAAGTGTGGAAGCTGGCTGGGGACAAGGCAAGCAAGGGGAAGGTGCTGAAGAGGAAGGGCAGTGGGAGGAGCCGGTGGATGGTGTGTGCACAGCCCTGGCACTGGGCCTGGCACACGGTAGGATGCCACACACTGAGAGAGGTCCTCCTGGTGCCTGGGGAGATCTCAGCAGTCTTGGAGGCCCCTCGCCTACCAGCGCTGCATTTCAATTCATCTCATACACTGGGGCTTCACTCCATTACACATGGAAATTTGGCTTCATTGATATGAAGGGGCTAATTACTACATGAGACATAATTACAAGACAGGAAATGGATTTACAGACACTGTCAGCGGGAGGGGGGCTGCAACAGTAAGGCCTGCTCTGTGCTTCTGCCAGCACACCCCTGCTCTTGCCCCAGGAATCCTCACTCTGCCCAGAAACGTGCTTCTAGAGAGGTCGGCAGTGCTCCTGATTTCTGGAAATCAAATCCAGTTTTCCCTCTGAATTGGTTCCATCATTGGGACTATGCTTCCACGGAATCCTTCAACATAATAAAAGTCATACTTACAAACATAGTCTTAAAGAAATATTTAAATAGCGAGATAACAGTCTGAAGATAAATCCTCAAACCAACCAAAAGGAGACATGGGCACTAGCACCTGCTTTTTTCTGGGGTTGGATAAACCCTGCAAAAGAGGCACATCCCTGCTAGGTTGCCTAGTACGTAGTTCCTTGTAGACTTGCTAATGGTTTACTTTCTTCACCTTACAACAGTATGTCTTAAAAAAAAAAAAAGTACGTCTTAATTCATACACAGAGAGAAGTAGAAACAGACAACAGACAGAAGTGAAAGGGTCTGTCTTCACTCTTAACCAAAGACAGGCAAATTTGTAGCACCTAGCAGCATCTACACTACTCACCCGTCCTCGCAACAGCCCCGTGAGGAGGGTGCAGCCATTAATCCCAACTTGCAGCTAAGGAGCTTAGACTTAGAAAGGTCAGACAAGGTGCCCAAGTTCACACAGGTAAATGCCAGAGGGAGGATCGGCACTCAGCCTGCCTGAATCCAGAGTTTGGATTCTCAAGAACCAAAAGAAAATCTCTCACACTAGCAACACCGTCTTCTCAAGATTCTTAAGACTATCACTTCCTGAAATCCAGCATTCACTCAACTCCTGATCAGCTTTTTTTAGGAAATAATCTAAAATATGGGAAAAGTTTAATGCACAAAGATCTGCTTTGCACGATTACCTACTTATAACAGAAAAGAAAATTAGAATTTAAACAATCAACATTGGGAGAATGGTTAATAAATTATGGTAATCCCCAAAATGGAATATTATTTAACCACTAAAACTGTCATCTATAGTTTATGACAACTCTTTACAGGGGTCACTGTTTATATTACGTGAAATTAAAAAATAGCGAGACTCAAAAATACAGATGCAAGGGTTGGGGATTTAGCTCAAGTGGTAGAGTGCTTGCCTAGCAAGCACAAGGCCTGCAGTTCGAACCCCAGCACCCCCCGAAACCAAACAATAAAATTCATATGTAGATGCATTACAATCTTTACAAAAAATAAATGTGCAAAGAAAGATAATCAGAGGGAAACATACCAAAATGTTGTTTTGTTTTTTAAATAAAAAGCATAATGAGGAAGATAAGAAACAATTTTCCCTTTTGTGACAGATCTTCATTGTTTGTACCCTTAACAGTCTTGCCCAAGCTCTGCCCATGACTGTAAGGCCTTTATGGTGAAGTCTTGCTTATCTTTCCTCACAGATGTCTGTTTAAAGGAACCACCATCATCATAATTTATTATTCCCCTAACTGTAAGTTTTTACACAATGGACTTCCGTTAAGCAGGAGACATCTGTGCTAAAGTCTCCTCCTTCGTGCTGGCTGATGGCATCAGAGGCAGAGTAAGGGACTTTCTAAGACCAAGGAAAGGAAACCTATAGGAACAGGACCTCAGGGACCCGTGAGTTGCTACCATATCTGAATGGTCACTGGTTCATCCATTCATCACACAGAAAACTTTCGATGCATGACTGCCACGTGTCAGGCACCATGTGCCAGGAAATAAACACACATCAAAATTTAAGTCACATTGGCTCTAGGTGTGTCTCTGCTGATCACATGAGAAAATAGAGGGGCTGGAGATTTAGCTCAGTGGTTACAGTGCTTGCCTTGCAAGCACAAAGTCCTGAGTTCGATCCCCGGCACCAAAAAAAAAGAAAATAGAAAGAAGCTGAGGCCAAAACAAGGAAGTAAGATGCTGCAGAGAGTCATTGATTGGAGAAAGAACTAGAAACCAAGTCATCCGGCACTTGGCCTTGACCCCCTTTCTTAGCCCAGGAGGAGAGCTGAGGGATATGAATTGTCCTTGCTTGTCTAGGATAGCAGCCTCTTTGTACTAATTACAGTAAGAATAATTAGTTCAGTTAGTAGTTTTCTGGGACCTGAGATGGAATAATAAGGACACCAGCACAAATGGTTTACCTTTCATGGACCAAGCTTGTTTGTAGGTACTCACAAACAGGTCTTCCAATGAAGATGATCCACCAGAGCGATTGATGGGCTTTGTCACCCTGTGGCTCCTGTACTTCCAACCCAGAAAGGCAGTACACATCCCTCTACCCAGGAACTTGCACGCCAGGTTATAGTTCTGCCCCCCACACCACCAATTACTAGCTGTTACTTGCCTTCTCTACAGAGTCTTCAGAAGAGGGGTGTTGGGAGGAGGAAGCAGGATAAGTACAGAAAGCCTGAAGTCACAGCATCATTTGAAGAAATCCCAGCCTGCCCTTGGAGCTTGGACAGCTTATTCCCTTACACCCTCAAGCCAGAGACTGCCAGACCACTGCCTCCAGGGGCCTCTCTCAGACAAGGACACTCAGGAAGTCTGCTCACCTGAATGATTCAGCCTGTGAGAAACAGCCACCACGTTCGCCCCCCCACACCCACTGCTTTCTAAAATCTTACCTTGTAAGACACCCTGCATTAGTGGAGGGAGGCCCTGGTGAGGCGGTTGGGACCCCACAGTCAGACTGCTGGGAATCCTGGGCCTCAACAGGAGGGGCCTGGAAGAAGACAGAAAAAGAGCTCAGTGACTCCCACAAGGCTGAGTGACAGGAGAAGAGGACCAGTGAGGAAGGAGTCAAGAGAAAGAACCAGAAGGCAAATCTCTGGAAGGAGAGTCAGGGAATAGATACGGGTAGGCTTTGGCACAAGAAAAGGAGGCTATGCTTGAGTGACCTTGGCCAGGTGTCTGAGTTTGTTTGGCTGGCAGATTGGAAAGAGTGACACTTTGTATTATGAAAAGGGCATGCTCTGGGCCCTGGCATTCTGGGGAAGGCCAGGTGGCTCACCCGATGGACATCTCCCTCACCAATTTGCCATAGTCCAAAATCTGCCCATGGCCTGAGAAGTTCCAAGACTTAGTTTATAACCTCATTGATGATCTATTTCCCGTGAGTCAGAAGGTCCAAAAGCAGGGGAACTTCGCATAAAACCCAGAAGGCCAGGGCAGATTTAATAGTCATATTGGCTCTGGGAGCCTGTTCCACCCTGAGTTTAGCTACCCTGGGTCCCATGGAAGAGAATCTTACTTGTTAAGCTTGGAGTGATACAGCCCGTGTCTTGTACATTGAGTTCAATCTTGGTCTCCTGTCTAAGGTGGATTGTAGCCCTTACTCTCTGACAACACCTTGCCATAGAAAGGCAAGCTTCCACCTGGCTAGTCTCCTCTACTTTCTTCCATGTTTGGGATGCTAAACTCTTCAGGTTTTCTTTTCCATTGTACTGGGCTAACCACTTGCCTTCTCACCCATTGTATAATGATCTAAAAAATTTGGCTCTTGAAATGAAACTTTCATTTTCTTATATTCATAGACGGGGTAGAGGGGACCTGAGTATCATGCATGGGCAATGTTTTCAGAGTGGAGATGAGGGCAGAGAGAGAGAGAAAGAGAGAGAGAGAGGGGTGTGTGTGTGTGTGTGTGTGTGTGTGTGTGTGTGTGTGTGTTCTTGGGCCAACACCTCACAAATCACTCAATAAATTATCATCCCATCTCTCCTGCTGAGATGAGTAAAACCAAGGGTCTAGATTTTAGCCCTTGCCAGAAATAAAGCTGGACTATGGAGTAAGAAAAAAGAAGGGGGGAAAAAAAGAAGGAAGAGGAAAACTGAGGAAAGATTAGTGAAAGAGAAGCCCTATGAAACTCGAACTTTCTCAGTTCAACACAAAAAAGATTTTTATTGGATCTGTCCCATTGGGCTGGGCATTGCATTATACCACCTGCCTTTAAAGAACATTATGAAGTCTAGACACATTAAAAATCCAACTATATAATCTAAGTGTCAAGGTCTCAGCCATCCTGAGATTATAAAATGAGGTTCCACTAACTTCATTGTTCATATGACAAGGCTTGGACCCCCACCTGATCTCAACTTCCCTTACCAGAGGGATTCCCTGATTATTTGGAGAAGTTCCTACAAGGATATCTCATATGCCCATAAAACGGTGGTAGTGAACCTATGGCACATGTGCTATTCATTTTTCTTTTAAGACAAAAGATGTTTAAGGTCTGAGTTGTTTTTTCTAAACTAAAGCCTAGTATTTAGGTTTAATTGCAATGCTGGTGTTTTGTGATGAATAAGTGGGTTTGGGGTTGCAGTCTGGGCACTCGTCTCTAAAAGGTTCACCATCACTGCCATAAAACATCCACCTATTTACAAACCCCATACATCCTCTTCGCTGGTAGCATCTAAAGGAGATTTTTAGATTTTCCTTTCTTTCTTTCTTTCTTTCTTCCTTTCTTTCTTTCTTTCTTTCTTTCTTTCTTTCTTTCTTTCTTTCTTTCTTTCTTTCTTTCTTTCTTTTGGTGCTGTGGATCAAACCCAGGGCCTCGCTCATAAGAGGCAAGTGCTATACCAATGAACCACACTTCCAGCCCCTAGGTACTCTTTCTGAGAGCCCCAGTGAACTGCTGCGGGTCCCAGCTCCTGGAACACTCAATATCACCACTATCCAGAGCCCAGAGTCCTAGCTCTGCATTATATTTTGTCCTGTAGGCCCCAAAGAAGCACTTCCTGACCTCATAGTTCATATTCTCACCAAACACCGCGCAGACCTTCCGTTCTTCCCCTCTGTGATCCAGCCCCTACAAACAACTACAACCCCTCAGCCGGTGAGAGTCTATGTGGAAACAGCCGACTCAGCTCCAGCTCCACCACATCCCCCTAAGGACTGTGCACCTGGCTCTGGGGACAGGTGGCCCTTGAGGCTAGTGTCAGCAGTTCCCCTGCTTCTTAGCTATTTGGCTTGAGTATATCACATCTTTTACTCAGAGCTAGTTTTCTCATCCGTAAAATGGAGACAATAATGGTAGTACCTGCTTCAGAGAGTTAGTAATAATTATTTGACACGAATCATATAAAGCACTGTTTTCCAAACTTGCTCCATCAGAAATAAGAAGGTAGGGTGTGTGTGTGTGTGTGTGTGTGTGTGTGTGTGTGTGTGTGTAGAGGTGGAGATTCTGTTAAACCTGTGGGTTGAGGCTATACCCCAGCCCTGATAAACCTGATCTCCAGGGAGGGGTTCAGAATCTGTATATTTAATGAACATCCCAAATGGTTCTTATGACCTCATGATAAATGCTCAATAAACGGCAGCTTTGCAGAGTCCTAATTTACATTGTCAATAGCTACATTTAGTAGTTTAACAATGATGTCACCATTTCCCTCCAGAATAATAAATGAGTGCAGCATTTTACATCTGGATCAGTAAAGGGTCATTTTGAGATTTTTCTTAAAGAAGCAATCTTCTCCAAATGTGGATTAGGTCTTGAAATCAAGACGTAGAAAATGATCTGTAAATTTTAAATGAGCACTTTTCCTACTTCTACAAATAATATTTCCAAAACTTTAGGGCCTGATCATATAAAGGTAACTCAATCATGTAGTGTACTCTGTAGGGCCTTGTATACTATATTTTATCTTCAGAATTATGTTAGGGCTGGGGATTTAGCACAGTGGTTAGAGTGCTTGCCTTGCAAGCACTAAGGCTTGGAGTTCGATCCCCAGCACCAAAAAAAAAAAAAAAATTATGTTAGATTCCTATATGTAATGTCAACATGTGTATAATTCTAGCATGCTCAGAAACATGACCCTTGCCAACATTGGGAAGCGGTGATATATGTTTTTGTTACTTAATTCAGTCATCCTTTTAAATCTTTACACCTGTGACCAATCATGTCCGTCCTTTATAATCATTTATTTTCTGTGATTTTTTTTTCCCAAAAAACTTCCATATCATTTTTGAAACATCATTTCTCTTCTAATATTACCTGGTTTTCCAACTCATTAGACTGCTACTTTCTCCTCAGCGTGAAATTGCTGACCTCGGTGAGGTGTGAATTCACCCTCCCGGGTTTTGCTCCTGTGTGAATTCTCTGGAGAACTGTGAGTCGTGACTTCTAGATGAGAACCTTTGCCTATTTTTTTCATTGACTCCTTGGAACAAGCCTCTGCCAAAATTTATGTGAAATGACAGTTGAGCTCTATCTGAAGCTTTACTCTATGTTCAGTTGAAAACAGGGCTTTTCAGACAAATTCTCTGATGTTCCAATACCCCTTTAAGGTGTCCTCTGATCTTCCCGTGGGCCTTTTATTCACACATTTGTTTCAGAGAGAGGCTCACCAAATCACCCTCCACAGCTCTGCTTTGGAGGGTCCAGCTGGCCTTTTCCACACACTCAGACTCCCACACAAACAAGTTGGGAAGAACCTCCAACTTGGACCCCTTCTATAAATAATGGCAACATCAGCCTGCATTCTGTGAAAAGCTTTCCCTGCATTACCCCATTTAATCTTTGAAATAATCCTTTAAAGTAGTTATTATTACAAAGTGGATACTATTCAAAGAAGTTAAACACTTTTGTCAAGGTTACACAACTAGTAAGCCTTAAAGCCTGGTCCTTGGGACCAAACAGCTTCTAATCTCAGTGCTGCTGCCCCAGTTCCCTCTCGCTTCTCTTGTGACCTGCCGGGAGCCCCAATCTTGGCAAAGGGAAGTGCAGTCTTTAACACTTTCAGCCCAGGCTTGGCACAGAGGCCTTGCCCAGCCCAGCTGGACTCGTATGACAGAAAGGCTTTATCCTCCAGCCCCGTGTTCCTCCACAGCCATTCTCAGAGGGATGAGGTCATCACAGAATTGCTTTCTGCTGCTCTGGGCACTCTCCTCCAACTCCAGGGCCCTTGACACACTTCTGTCTACCAGTTCTAATTATCACCAGGCTGAGTGGGCCCTTGAAGAAGCCCAAAGCAGGAGAGCACTAAATTAAAAACCCAGGCAGCAAAACTGCTGCAGTATCTATCTCTGTATAACAAATTGCCTTGAAATTTAGTGGTTTAAAACAAAATAAACAAATAAATAAGATTATCTCTCAGTTTCCACAGCTTAGGAACTCGGACATGGCTTAGTAGGGTGCCTCTGGCTTAGGTTCTCCCACGAGGCTCCAGGCAAGCCGCTGGCCAAGGATGCGTTCACATCTGCTGGCTCAACTGGAGCTGAAGAATCCAATTCCAGTCTCACTCACATGGTTGCTGGCAGGTTTCACTTCCTTGTGAGCTATCGCATCAAGGACCTTGGATCCTCAGCATACTACATGAGCCTCTCCACAGGGCTGCTCTGTACAGAGTTGCTTGCTTCCCCCAGCGCATGTGATGATAATGATGATAATGATGATGCGGTACAAACCATAGTCTTTCTATAATTTAATCTCAGAAGAGCCATCCTATCACTTCTGTAGCCTATTTGCTAGAAGAAGTTCAGTAATCGCTTAAGAGAAGGGAATTATAGAAGGCCAGGAGAAGGGGGTGATTGGGAGGGTGAGGGTGGGAGTTGAGCTCAGGATTTTGTGACTCCACTACAGGAAAAACCATTTAATGTCCTTAGCCCAGTACTCACATCTCAAAATGTCAAGAGTAAGAGATTATGATCTCAGTAACCAAGTTCTATGGAGAAGGAAAAATGGGGAAGAAGGTCTTGTCTCGCAGTTATACCTCTGCCACAACTTGATTTGTGAATCTAGGCAGGTCGCTAAATTTCTCTAATCCTTGGTTTCCCTCCGAGAAATGAATCCTTAGTTTATAGGCTCCATGGGGACAAAGTCCTGTCTGACTCAGTCACCTCTGTATACATCAAAAACCTCGCATAGCACTTGGCACATATTAAGAGCTTAATGAACATTTCCTAATTTGACTACAACTATGAAAAATCATAACAATAAAATAAGATGGTTGAGTGTTATAAGTGATCAGGCCTCAGAGACCTAATGCCACAGAATCTTAACCATCTGGATGTCTGATCATGAAACAGAAATGAACAAAACTATGTTAATGGGCAGAAAACTATCATTTTTTTCTTTTCTCTGTGCCTGAAGCAAGGGTCCACTCTTCCCGCCTCAAAATGGATTCACTTTTTATTACCTGTTGCTTACATGGTAGCTTTTCTTTTCTCTTTCTTTCCAACTATGTCTATTACAACTTAACTTTTTTTCATCGAAAATATTTTACAATCCTGTAATGGAATTTAAATTACCCTGACTCAGAATTGGGTAAAGAATGTGGGTGACTTAACAGTCTTTAAAGCATAGCGGTGAATTTATAGGTGATGAAAACCTCTGGAATCTAAGTGAAAATTATTGATGTTCTCCATTGTGAGGCACACAAAATGTAAAAGGCCCAGAAAGGTAACCACTGGCTGCCTTTTACTCTTCATCATGGGACAGGACTTTTTTGAGACTGGGGAGACTGAATAAAGAAGCGGTGGAAAAGATAATAGTGGTAAAAACTTATTTAAAATACCTTTGTAAAATCTCATCAGTGAACTTGAGGTGTCACACCATGTCCTCCTGTGTGGCCTCTTGGTTTCATGAAGACAATACATTTCCCAAACCTCTGCAACCTGAATTCGTTCTTCTGCAGAAGCTAAAAGGCAATGACTAAAGAGAATAGGGTCCTTGTACAAGTAATGGAGCTACACAAGGGAACATTTGACAACCTGTGAAGCAATGTGCCAGCAGGTGTGATCCATAATCCACCTGTACCAGGTCACTGAAGGAACTCATGAAGATTCAGTTGTGTGGTCTTCACACCAATCCTATCAAATCAGACTCTCTGGGGGAGAGATAAGAATAAGGGCACTTTCTGATGAGACTGTGGGGGAGTCAGGAAACATCTGTGCCTGGTGAGATTCCAGCCCGGTGGGGTATCATCTAAAGCAGACAGACTACAGACACAGGTCAGCCCTTGAATCCACTAAAGGTAAAAGAAGAGATGCCAAAGATCATCTTTAAATTTCAAAATGCAGAATGAAACCTAGAGACAACCCAAATGGATCAGAACTTGAAAGATTATTCCTTCAGTCAAGAACAGGAGCAGGTAAGAAAGCCTGAACAAGTACTTCTAGCAGAAAAGAGGTTCTTCTTGGCTGTGGTCATGTGGTCCACATGTGGTCATGTGGTCATGTGGGCAGGTCTGCCTAGAGGTTCTTCTCCAGTTGTTGCACACCCAAGAAGAATGCTGTCCTGGTCCACCACTTTCCAAGCTGTCTCCTTCCGTGACTCTAACTCAGATTTGCTGAGACTGACAGAGCTGCCAGAGGAGCCAGCCCGGCTGTCTGCTGTGTGTAGTTAAAAATAATCTTTAAAGTTTGCTAAGCTGGCTTCTGAATCTCTACGGCTCTAACTGATGGGTGATCTTCATGCTGTTATATGAATTCAAAAAACTGCTTCCTCAATGTGTTGTTGCCCTGGCTGTTGTGTGCCAAGTCTCCCCACATTGTCCTTATGAGCTGCTGGCCCCAACCTACCCAACCTGTCACCGCCAAGGCTACAACCTGTGCTTTAATCTGCTGGACTCTACGCTTCACCTGTTTACCCAGAAGATACCCTGAAAAACGCCTTGAAAGTAGAGAATAACGAGGGGGTTTCTTCACAGCTTATTTTATTTATCTGCATCCCTCGAGGATTTCTGTGCTCCAGCCGCCTCAGGGGGCAGGTACAACAAAATGACAGAAATGAAAACACTGAGCCACATTAAAATGCTCTGCCAGCAGCAGCCAAATCCTGAGCCTTTGGAGAATAAGCTGACGGCAAGTGCAGCTGTCCCTCGGCTAGCGACAGGGAGTACAGGCTCACACTGATGGTTTTGGGCTTAAGCCCAGGAGTTTAATGATAATGATGATAGTGGTAATGATAATTACCATAATAATAACTGACCTTTATTGAGTGCTTTCTATGGGCCAGACACTGTACTATGCTTTGTTTATATGCCTGTGTCTTTCCATATAATACCTATATCTCAATATCTAAAATCTCATTTAATCCTTCCTACAATTCTCTGAGGTAGGTAATGTTATATGTTGCTGCTGTTCTACAGAGGGGGACATTGAGGCAGAGTTTCAATAACTTGACAAATGATTTGTGAATTTGGCTTATCCTCACATGGTTTATTCCTAATCATTACTTAAATCTTCTGGGGAAATATGACGGAATATACTGGATAAAAAAGAAAAACCTCTGATTTCTACTCTCTGACTATAGTCCTAGGTTTGCATACTAGTTCTGACATTTACTAATGGTGCTACTTCAGTTTTTTAACTGTAAAATCAGTAATTAGATGCCTCTCTCATTCTTTCAGTTAAGACTTACGGAAGTGAATTATAGACTCATCCAAGTTTCTTCAAGTAAAGGGGAAGTTACTCAAAAGATAGTCTCTATTGTATTGACATACTTGTTAGATATATTTGGTTGCAAAAAGCAAAAACATGATTTAAACTAGCTTTCTCTTAAAAGGAGATTTGTTGGTTATATAACTCAGAAGGACAGGGTGGAGTGTGAGTACCCCTGGATTGGGATACTCAAGTGGTGTCTCTGGGCGACTCTGTGATTCTTTCTCCCATTCAACTCTGTTTCTCTCTATGTGTTGGCCTCATCCCTCGCTGCTGGAGCTGACTTTCTCCTCTGAGCCAGTGAAGATAATCGGACAATCATGGGCATCCCTGGCTTCCACAAGCTGGGAAGAAACAAGGTAAGACTCTGCCGAGAATCTTAGGGGCACCGTGGCCCTGCTAGCACTGTGACTTTGAATGTCTAGTGAGAGTGTAAGTGTCTGCTGCTCCACCCCCTAGTTTATGGTACTTTGCTGTAGCACCCTGAGGACACTACCATTCTCCCCTTCTCCTCCCCATCCCTTGGTCTCATCTCCTCTCCTGGTGAGTGCCACAAATGAGACAACTGTTCATTGTTGAACTTTGTGTATCCGATCGTGGCCTCCGCTCTTTTTAATGTCCCGCCACCTACACTCCCATAAACCCGTCACAGAGGGGAGCCAGCAGGCTAAGGCCCACAGCACAGACACAGACCCCCCTGGCTCCTCTGGCCAGTGCTCTTAGCACAGATGAAGTCCCGACTGGGCCCAGTAGATCGCCACCCCTTCCCGGGCTCCGTTCTCCATAGATTAGCTGAGTGTTCGCTCAGACTGCATTTCGCCTGCCTTACCCAGCCACAGCTCTGCCATCACACTTCGCTCCTCAGGAGTTGAAGTTTTTGCATTAATGAACCTTTGGTGGAACAAACCTTGCAGTGACACCTAATAGCATCCAAGATAAGGTGGGCCAGGGAACAAAAACTGTTTCCTAATGACCACATAAAGTGTTCTATAAAACCCTGCTTTAGAAATTCTCAACACTTCACACTCTTTCAATGACTCGTCTTCCATATCCGAACAATTACCAAGTCCTGGCAATAGGGCTTCAACAAACAGTTCCGAGTGCCCGCTATGTGCCAAGTACTGCTCTAGGCACAGAGGACACAGCAGGGCAGAACAGAGAGAGTACTCACTTTCGTGGGGCTTTTACTCCAAGGAGACCTAGGAATAGTAACAAAAATAAAGAAATGTTTGATATGGCTGTGGGCTAAGACAAAAAGAGTAACGGGACCGTGAATAACACATTGCTCTTTATATAAGACAGTCAATGAAGGAGTCTCCAATTGAGGTGACATTTGAGCAGGGACTTAAATGGAGTCAAGAAAGGAGCTGTGCAGGTGTCAAGAGGAAAAGCATCTGGGCAGGGGTGTGGGGTAAGTGTAAAAGTCCAGAAACAGAAACAAGCTTGGCGGGTTGGAATAACTGGGACAGGAACTGGGGAGTGACAGAGAGGGCTGTGTGGCCTGAACATGATGAATGAGGGAAAGTGGCAGAGAATGAAATCTGTGAGCTAGCCGAAGCCCAATCATGTAGGTCCTACAGAATTTGCTGCTGGACCAGATGAGGGAAGTGAGAGTGAGGAGGAGTTAAGGGAAATTGCAAATTTGGGGCCAGAATGGAGTCACCACTCTTACTGCCTGTCCTATCCATTTCCTCCCCATCCCCACCGCCGCTTTCCCAGTTAAAACACCATAGTGTCTCATCTGATTTACTGCAGTATCCTCACCTGTCTACTGCTTCACACTTGTCCCTTTAATCCTTCCTCTCCCCGCAGCCAGACCCCAAATCCAGCCATGTCATTCTCTTCCTTACAGCTTATCTCTGCCCCTCCACCATCACCTGCAGAACAAACTCAAATCTCCCCAGGATGGCCCCATGGCCCCAGAACCTGACTCCCAGGCTCTGACTTCAGCCTCCTCCCGCTCGCTCCAGGCACTCTGCTCCCAGCAGGCTGCAGCCTGACACCTCCTGGGTGTTTTCTCACACCTCCTTGCCTTTGCTCCTGCTGTGTCCTTGGCCTGCAGCGCTCTACCCTACCTCTGATTCCTCCTGGAAAATGGTTTTTCATCATTAAAGATTTAAATAAAGTCTTTCTTCCTCCATAAAGCTCTTCCTGGAGCCCCAGGTGTAAGTGACGCCTTCTTTCACAGCCCCTCATCTTTATATAGCCGGCCTTGTCTGATTGCATTGCAATTTTTTCCTCTGTCTCCTCTATCACAAGAAAACCCCTCGAAGGTGAGAATGATGTCCTGCTTATTTCTGGAACCCAAATACCTGGGACACAGCCGGCGCACAGAATGGAACACTTAATGTATGTTTGTTGAACGAATGAGTGGATGATGAGATGCATGGATTGGCTGAAGATGACCGTCAGGGCGACTTTACTAGTAAAATAAGGAGGTTCGGCGCTGATGTAGAAACACGACCCTTCCTGAAAGAACGGGGAGGCAGGCTGCCTCAGTGACTGAGATCACAGGTGGATCGAAACGTGGACTTGAATTCTGTCTCCACTGCTTATTGTGCTGTGAATGACCAAGAACCTCAATTTCTAGACCTGGCGGAAATTAGGAATAGTAATATCTGCTACCGTGGTTATCATTCGGATTAATGTATATTTAGAGATAGTGTATATTTAAAGCAAGGCAGAAAAAAATAAAACAAAGCAAGGCAGAGAGAACTGCATTATCTTAACAGCTGGCATCAGAAATCCAATCAAGGGGAAAACTGTGCCGGGAAACTGTCCCAAGAAGGAGCCTGGGGAGAAGGCGGGACCATGAGAGGTGGTGCTATAACATCCTCAGAGAGGGCAACATACTTTTTTCAAAATAAACCTTTGTTTTGGAATAATTTTAGTTTTACAGAAAAACTGCACAGATAGCCCAGAGAATTCTTGCATATTCTACACCCTCTTCCCCCAATGATACATTTGTCACAGTGAGAAATTAAGAGTGCCACAGCTCTATTAATTAAGCTGTAGAAGTTTGATTCTGTTTCCCTTTAGCTGTTCCAGGATCCAATCCAGAATACCCCACTGCATTTAGCAATTACTTTTCCTAACTAGAGGAAGATTATGGAAGTCTCAAGGCAAACCAGGGTGGGGAGAGGCGAAGAGAGAGAGAGGCGGGGTGAATGGAGGGAGGAGTGAAAAGAGGAAGAGATCAAAGGAAAGAGAGAGAAGGCAACTCCGCCTGCCTGCACCGTGTGGCCCTCCTGACTCTTCGCCCGCTCCAGGAATGCTGGTGGGAGGGTCTGGTGCAAGAGGGAGACCACATGGGAGAACTGAGAAGTGACACAGAAACCTGGGGAAGAGCAGCCAATTTTATCTATTTCTTGAGAGGCAGAAAAGTCCCTGGAATTCTCTGCCTGTCACAGAGAAAGTGCTCAGAATCAGCATTACAGTACTAGTCAAATGCTCGGAGCATTTCTTCTTTTGCAGAACTGGGGATTGACCCCAGAGACGTGCACATGCTAGACAATACTCTACCTTCTTACTTCCCTGGCCCCACTTATTTATTTAGAGACAGGGTCTCACTAAGTTGCCCGTGCTGGGCTCAAACATGGGATCCTCCTGCCTCAGCATCTCAAGTATCTGAGACTACAAGCATGTGCCACCATACCAGGCTTCATCCCCTCCTTAGGAGAGCTTCTCAGTTTGTCGGCCCAACTCCAAACAAGTGACTCTAAGATTAGGCAGTCTGATTCAGGCTCCTCCTCTTAAAATCACCCACTGGGTCATCACGCAGACCAAAATGGACTCACAACTCAGACACCCTGCTGCATGAATGAAATCCACTTTGCTAGCAGTGACTATCAGGGTCACTGGTGGCTCCCCAGGTCCCAGCAACAGTAGGGGAAGAGCAAGTGATGTGAAACAGTAGCAATAACCATGACAACAATCCCCAAACCTGAGGCACTGAGTTCCCATGGTAAAAATCCTAGGCTCCCCTTTGTCTTCATTGCTTCCTCCATCTCCCCTACCCCACCCCAGTCCCAGGTAAGTCCCCAAGGGTCTCACCGGCTGTCTGTCCTACAGAGATTGGAGGGGCCAAGGTCAAAGACTGAGTTCCAAGAGCAGGGACTAGAATGATAAGCCTAAAGTTATTTTTCTTTCACTGAATTGTTCAGTATTTTCTATACCATATTTTTATAAATGCTTTGTATGTCCAGAGTGCTTTTATGCCCACGGTATGGTGTACCTATCTTACAGATGAAAAAGCTGTACCTGAGGGTCAGGCAATCCCCAGAGGCCACATAACTAATTGCAAACAATCTAAGACTAGAAGTTGATCTCCCTCTCTTGCACCTGAGGCCCCCCCACCCATTAGCTTCCATCATCCACATTTCCCCCAACAAGAGCCATTCCTAGTCTCTCAGTGAAGGGTGGGAAAGCTTGGATTCAGAATATCGAGAATTTCGCAAATGTCAACATTTTAGCCTTAACAAATTTATTTGAAAACACATTTGTTCAAAATAATTTATTCCTAAACAGCTAACATAGGACGGAAAGGCAGTTGTCAGAGAATGAATTGAACAGACAGGATAACAGACAGGTTAAGGGGAATAATTAGAGGCTTTTTCCTCCTTATTCAACAGCTTCTTTTTCAGGACTGTCAATCACTGTTTATCACACTTGAACCAAAACAATGATTTTTTTCCCCCCTCTCTGAGGCCAGGGGGACCTACTGGGGAGACGAAGACTAACAGTGAGGCAGGACCAGAGTCATACAGGCTGGAGGTAGAGCAGCTTAAAATTGCTCACAGCAGCATGTAAACCAGGGGACCCTTGCAGATAGGAATGCTCTGTGCCAGTAGCTACTAACACTCCTGGTAAAAAGGGAAGAAAACATTTTTCTGAGCTCCTAGTTTGAGTTGGCCTTTGTGAAGCCCTTTCACACGCACATGCGAAGTACACACTCTGCCACTGGGCTACATCCCCAGTCCCTTGGTCTAACATTCTTTATTTAAACTTCTCCACAGTCCCACCAAATCGGACACTTGTGTTCCCATTTCACAAACAAAGACACTGAGGTTCGAAGTGATTGACTGTAAGGACACAAAAAAGAAAATGCACAAGGTTCTAATGCTGATGGAACTGCATTATTGTTCCAAAAGAACGGTCCATTTAAACAGTTAGGAGTCCCACAGTCACACTTCAAAGCCCGTCAGATAAAGTTCTGCACCTTTGAATGAAACACAGCCAGACACATCTTGGAAGAATTGTACCCGATGGAGGAAAAATTCCTGGAGGAAGGGTGGCTGAGGTTAGTGGCAGCCGTGTAAGCAAAAGTAGAGACAGGAAAAGAGAAGAGAATTCCCTGCAGAGAAGACGCTAAGCAAAGACATATCTGTCAGAAACAGCACAAAATGGGGAAGAAAACCATTGCTGGATATAACCTGAGTGTTAAAATTGAAGTAAAAAGTGGACATTGGCTGGGTGTAATCCCAGCACTCGGAGACTGAAGCAGGAGGATCTCAAGTCTGGGGCCAGCCTGGGCTACATAGTGAGACCCTGTTTCAAAAGACAAACAAAAAAAAAGAAGTGGCTGTTAACAAGGCGATAACTGGTAACAGCTAATTTCTATTAAATGTTTACCACATGCTGGATACTTCTAAGAGAGCTTTACACACATTATTCATTCACTCATTCCACAAATACTTACTGAACACCACAGGGCTGGCTATAGGATGTGCAGGTGAAAATTTTCAGGGCACCGTGAAAATTCTAGCCCACCCTTGTTCAAAAGCAGTAAGACTTTACTTTCTTTTGCAGGCTCTCTTTCCTCTGGTTATGGCACTTTTTTTAATTTTATTTTTTTAATTTTACGCTGGTTCTATTTTTGTTTTTTGCATATGATGCCTTCTCAGAGCACAGGGACACCGGCAGGCCAACCGCAGAACTCACAGGCACCCGGGTCCCCACCCTGAGACTTGGGTCACAAGGTACCTGCCTGACTCTGACTAGCTCCTGGCTCGTGCCCAGGGGTGTGAGCTGGCAGCATTTGGCGGGAAGACATAGGCAAGCAGGTAGGTGAAGACCCATCTGGAAGAAGTGTGGGCAGCCAAGGCAGGATCCCAGGCGAACTGGGCACCCAGCACCCAGTGCATACGCCACTGTCTCATCAGACCTCACTTATAAAACACAGACTTAAAGATAAAATTCTTAAGAATTTTAAGCTACTGACCACACAGCATTAAATGCCGAATGCCAAGTCCCCCTTGGAGGGTGAGTCCTGTGCGGCAACATGGGTTGCGTGCCCTTGACGTCATTGCTGGGGAACCACCCCACATTAGGTTCTGCTCTTGATTCTAGGACACAGTACTGAAGAATATTTTAAAATCCCATTTGCTTGCAGTTCACATTCAAGCTGAGGGAGCAAACCAACAAAATTAATGAGGGAAACATACGGTATGTTCAAAGGTAATAAGTACAATGAAGGAAAATTATGCAAGAAGAAGGCAGCATAATGGTGCTGGAGAAGCCGCCACTTTTCAAAGGGAGGTCAGAAATAGCCTCACTGACAAGGTGACTTCTGAGCAAAGATTTGAAGGTAGTGAGTGTGAGCCAAGAGCAGAGACAGAAGACTGCCAAGCAGATCAACAAAGGCCCTGAGTCAACAGTGTGCACGCCTCATTCAAGGGGCCAGCGTGGCTAGAAGGAGGCAAGTGGAGGAGGCCAGTAGGAGCTGAGGTCGGAGGACAAGCAAAGGTAGAGATCACATAAGGCCCTGTAGGACACTGTGAGGGCTTTGACTGAGGCTTTGAGTGTGATGGAACATCTGAGTAGAGAGTAATGTGATCCGACATATTTTCACAGGATGATTCTGGCTTCTTTTGAAGGATGCCTAAATCGTGTCTCAATTTTTTTTGTTGTTTTTTCTTGCTGGTGCTGGGGATTGAACTCAGGGACCTGCAGCTGCTAGACAAGCACTGGCATTGAAGGATTAAAGACAGGGAAGACAGAACTATTGCAACAATGCAGTAGAGGTTGTGAAAAGTGATCTGACCTTGGATATATTTTGAAGGGAAAATCAACATACTTCCCCACAAATTAGATATGGAATTTGAAAGGAAAAGAAGAACTCAAAACTACTCCAAAAATGTTTGCCAGAGTAACTGGAAGAAAGTTGCCATTCGCTAAAATGGGAAAGAATCTGGATAAAGCTGGTTTTAGGAACACACTGGTAGTTAGGCTTCAAACAGGGCAAGTTTGAGATGCTTATTAGGATGGGGATATCAAGTGGACAACCTGGTCTTTGGAGACAATATACGGGCTGCAGATATAAATATGAGAGTAAAGTGTATGCAGAAGAAGGGAAGAATAATTTTAACACTAAAAATGGGGCTGGGCATTTAGCTCAGTGGTTAGAGTGCGTGCTTGGCAAGCACAAGCCCTGAGTTCGATCCCCAGCACCAAAAAAAAAAAAAAACCACTAAAAAAATAATGGATGCAAACTGTACATACCTCCCTACACTCTGGGAGTCTGAGTTGGCAGGATGGCAGGTCTGAGCTGGCAGGATGGCAAGTTATTCATAAGTAAACGAGTAAGAGTGAGAATGTTGTAGCTCAGTATGAAAGCCCAGAGTTTAATCCCCAGTATAAATAAATAAATAAGAAAAATGAAAGAAATGGTATTTTAAAGTATTCAGATAGAATAAGCTCTCCAAAGAGTTTGAATGTATATAGAAATAAAAGGTTTAAAGAGTTCTCCAGCCAAGCATGGTGGTGCGTGCCTGTAATCTCAGCACTCAGGAAGCTGAGGCAGGAGGATTGCCTTGAGTTTGAGGCCAGCCTAGGCTACATAGTAAGTTCAAGGCCAGCCTGAAATACATAGTAAGATCTGTCTCAAAAAAAAAAGACAGTTCTCCAACATAAAAATTTAGGATAGATGAGAAGGAACCAGCAAAGGAGACTGAAAAGGAAAGGTTGGTAAGATAAGAAGAAAGCCAAGAGAAGGTAACATCCCAGAGCCAGGTGAAGTAGTCCAGAAAGGAGAGGTTAATTCTCAATGTTAAATGCTGATGATGAATCAGTATGAGAAATGAGAACTCACCTTTGAACTTAGCCACCCAGAGTTCACTGGTCACCTCAACAAAAGTAGGTTCCATGGTTTGGTGGAGTGAAATCTGAGCATTGTTTTCCTCAGGTGCCCTCATTAGACAGAAAAGAGGCAATGAAGCTAACATAGTGCCTCTCTGACCTGAATACCTGCTTCCAGAACCTGATTTTCCATATCCACCCTCCTTCCCACCCAATAGGCATGGTTCTGCCCAGATCTCGGCTTCCGCCCTAGGTAAATTTCACACTGATAGAAGGATTCAAGTTTGGAAGCTAGATAGATTTCATGTAAGGAGGCTGAGGTTGAAGGAGGATGACATATCACTTCCTAGGTGTGAAAGAA